>LUGF01029562.1:44043-85698 GCA_001625245.1 Calycopis cecrops | reverse complement strand
CATAAGAAGATTTAGTTATTTTTAAAATTAAAAAAGAAACTCTTATTGGATCACTTTTCAATCTGTCTGTCAAGGACACCTAAGGTGTACTTCATGGTGACGTAAAATCGTAAAATTGGGCTAGAGGTTAAGAAATACAAAATAATGTAATATAAAAAAATGAATTCTAAAAAATAAATCATTTAAAAAGGACAGAGCATTTTTCCCTTTTTTGTAGTTAAATGGTAAAATGATATGATTTATCTATAACGTTATTATTTTTTGTTATTAAAATTTCTTTAATTGTCGATTACTTATTACATTTTATTATTGGTTTTAGGAACTTCTTTCATTTGAGAGATTGAGAATTTTATTTTCAATAAAAAATGTCTGAAAAATTTTTGTGTGATCATCTTTGATTCAGAGTTTGTCAGATAAAAAGCGTCTGTATTCCTTTTTCCAAGATGACAGCATCAGGACAAGAATGACGACCTAAAAACTTGATAGCTAAAAATAATATTGCGTCATTTAACAACCGCTAAGACTAAAAATGTATAAATTTCTATTTTGTACGACCTACACATGAGTGTCTATTTTTGGATTTCTTTATAACAGAGTAGACAAAGAGAAGGTTGTTGTAATGTTATTTTTACTGTGCAATTTTAGTTATTATTTTTTAATTAAAAAATTGTAAAAGGTAGCCTTGAAAATGGTAAAGGATTTGGATATTTGGACTATATTTTTATTCTTACTAATTACGTCGTGGGAGTGACTAGGTTTATTTCTTGACTAGTTACATTTTTTCCAACTCATCATAAAGTCTCACAATTGGGAATTCTCACAGCGAATTTTTATAAATTTTTATATATACAAAAGTTTCATCTGGATTTTGACATGGTGGTCAGTCTTGTTTCTTTTACCATTTCTCTATATCTTTTATCCTGTATTTCAGTTTATCCCCCTTTTCAGTTTTCTATCATGCTCTAAAATTAAGTATCTACAAACTAAACTTGACTAAGGGAACAGATTAAACGTTTAAATTTTTTTTAACTAATTTGGTTTTTAGTTTATAAAGGGTCATTTTTGAACAGTAGCATTCTGAATAGATGAGTAACATCAAAGACAACAAAAAATATCCCATTAAAACAAAAATATAGAACAACAACATTGGCGAATTATAACTTTTTAAACTCTGTTAATAAATTAAAAAGAGCTATGTTATACAAAGAAAACCGGCAGAACTAATGAATCGTTCAACAGTGTAATCGTGTAAGCAACCACCGCTACCAACGAACCTTGACAAGATATTTTGAGCGCCAACAGACGAAAGCATCAGCCGCTGTATTGCCTGTGATTGCTGACACACATTGTATTATTATCAATAAACAATTTGATGTTGGAAACTTTATCTTCAGTTTTCCAATTAATATGAATAAAATTATTAAAATACAATTAATGGTAAAATCTTGCAAAAAACTGACACACATTGATCAATAAATAATATGATGTTGAATGAAAATATGGTACAATTTTGCAAAATAAAAACGATTTTAAAATCCAGTACCAGAATAAATTCTTTTTATTTTATAAGATTTACTCATGATTTACTGATGTTATCATGTGCTGCTAATGTATGATGTTATCATACATTAGCAGCTGTAAACTTAAATAAAAATACGAGTACGAATATCTTTGAGCCTCAGTACAAAGGGTTCAATCTGGACGATTACCAAACTCCAGTTCGAATTTCTCCCTGTCTTCATGTGTCTACTGAATTGCAGCCTTTATACAATTAACATTTTTTCACAGAATGTGCATTTTTATGCTTGTTGTTCTATCAAATTATAAACGTGGCAGCAAAGCTCTAGGTAAATAAGGAACGAGATTCTTTTGTTAACTGTCACACGCAAACTTCAAAGCGTTTGGTAGACAACACTTTGCTTTCTAACAACCGTATCTTACAGTTTAATTAAGGAAGAGAAACCTAGCTTCAGGCAATATGAAATATATACGAACAGACAAATGATAATAATATGGATGTTATTGCAGACATTTGCTCGTATACTCCTATATGTAATCGGTGTTGAATTGTTTCTGGCCCCATAAGAAACAACTCGGTGTATCGTGAAGTAATTATCATTTCAGATGAAATGAAAACTTTCTTGGGTAAGTATGGACATTTGGCGATTTCTTTTCGTGAGGCAAATGTGTATTATATTAACTTATTGTCAAGTTATTCGATTGCTCGCTCGTCACATGCAATAAAATATATCCTAAAGTACATTTCAAAAATCAAAATACATAAAATTTAAGGAGCAATAGCACGAATATCAAGGCAGGAATTGCACCCTCGCAAATGCAACGTATTGTCAAGCGGGGATACTTTAAATTATGTGAAAACGCGGAGTTTTCGCTACTAAAATGTTTACAAGTCCACACAATGTATCAAGTGCCCCTCAAGTTTACTAGTGTCGAGCTAAGCTTTACGTGGACGAACAGAACGTGATTGTGAATCTAGTGAGACGTTGCATAAAATGAAATGTTTAAATTTATATTGAAATATTTCATGCATTTTAAAACTAGCTATTTTATGTAGGTACGTTGATATCTTTTATTATTTTATATTAGCTTCAATCGAGTTAGTTTCGATTCCTTGCAGAAAAAGAAAATGTGTGCGTGTGAAAAAAATATACTTTACGACTTCTTCTAATACTAGATAGGTATTAGAAGAAGTCGTAATGTATATTTTTTTAATATCCTTATAAACAAAGAAAATTTCGTAAATTAAAAAAAATATATATATTTATAACTATCTTGGGTTAGGTTCAAAAATAAAATATACTATATTATGTTGCTTCCTGATATTGAAGCTTTCTATTAGTATAAGAATGGATAAAATCAGTCCACAGTTTTTGAGAACATCAGGACCTAAGACTTTATTAACAGAGCCTATTGCATATAAACATACAAAAAATTCGCCTTTATAATATTAGCGTAGACTAAACACGAGACTTATCTTAGAAGGAAAATTAAAGTTGACACGAACAGAAAGAAGGAAATCAAAGATTATAAAATAATAACACAGGAAAAACAGTGTTATTGCTTATATTTTTACAAAGAAACTTCCATGAAAGCGGCATAAAATCCCATAAAATTAACGCTCGTTAATATAACAAGCTAGTTTTCCTATATGCAATTCATAGTATTAGGGAATTGTGAAGCCAAGCACTTTGAGAATTAGTACAAGAACATCAATATAGCAACTGAATTTCTAACTGTGTGCTAACTCTCCAACTTTGTTTATAGATCTATTCTTGGTTTGAAACTTGTGTGCGTATAAATTTTAGTTACAACATTTGCTTTCTACGTTTCTGTGTACGTACTACGTAATATATATTCGTTTGTGTTCACAAATAAAAAAAACAGGCCAAGTGCGAGTCGGACTCGCACACCGAGGGTTCCGTAGGAACGGGAGGTATGAGCAAAAGTAATAGACGTTGAGAAAATTACACTTCCCTGCGACAAGTTGACAAACTTATATATGCGGATGCTTGCATACATTTAGTATGAAACGAACTACATGCATAAGTTGGTAATGATTTTTCCAGTGATATAAATTTTATTTACCAATTTTTAGATTTATTCCTATATGTATACCGTAAGGTCTTACTTCTTGCCAAATTTCAGAATTCTAGCTCAACGGGAAGTACCCTATAAATTTTCGAAAAAGTGCGCTTTCATACAAAATTTGTGCATAAATGTCTATAACTTTTTATTGCGTTATCTTAGAAGTGTGATTTTCTTAAGGCCTCAAGACGTAACTGACCTCCGTATTTGACAAAAATTTCAGCTTAATCCCTTCACGCGTTTTAGAGAAAAAGGTCTTGACAGACGTACAGACAGACGGACAACAAAGCGATCCTATAAGGGTTCCGTTTTGTCTCTTTGAGATACGGAACCCTAAAAATGTACAAATATGAAAAATATACAAGTTGTTTCAACTCAAGAATGGTTTACTATACGTAGGTATACAATAGATATTGTAACAAATCAATGATATTTAATTTATGACTACCAGTGGCAATAGATATACTCATTATTCTAATTCTATACGTGAAAACGCTCAAATCGCGTTAAATACTACAGTGTGGCAGTCTTTTTACGGCGATGTCATACGGTGGGGTTTTTCCCTGGTGTTGCCAGCCTAATTCTACTACTACCTTTTACCAAAACGTTCTAAAATTAAACTTAACCTAATCAACTACGTCACCATCACTTAGCCTTATTGCAGTCACTTCTTCTGTAACCGACACGATGGCATGTTTTGCGTTTGCTCATAGTATATTTTTATTATTTGATTATTTATATCTAGGAGCAATATTTGTGTGTTACTTATCAGTGCGTTATCTTGTATTGGCAAATTCGCTTATCTCTGAGTAGGGACTATGGATAGAACCGTCATCGAAATTAACGGTTGTAGATATAAGATTCGTTTATTTTTCACCGTTGAAATAATATTTCATTCACGTCCCTCTGTTGCACGATATAATATCATGAAACACGTATTTTCCTTTTCCCTTCTGTGATGTAGGTACTAAAATATAACCATTATCGTTTTCTGTTCATTATAAAAAATCTTCAGTCAGTAGGAACTGAAAAAAGAGAAGACACTAATGCCTATGATAAAAATAAAGAAACGAAAATGTTGAAAAACATTCACAAATATGAGAAAACTGTACTGAATAATTTTCTCTTTACCTACTTAGATACCTTTATATATAAACCGAAGCACTCAGTTCTTCATCCCTTCGCGGAGAACACATTGGCACTAAGCTTATTTAAAGTTGATGTTGCTTTTAGGCTTAAAGCTTATTTTTTCATTTTGTTTTGGTTTCGGTACGTACGTAAGTGTTTTTATAAGCGGTTTAGTTTTAATTTTAATTACATGCCAACGTACACTCAAAGCAAGGTTTTTACTCGTTTTATTTACATTTTTTTAATGTGGGAAAATATGAGATTGGAGCTACACAAACTTTTAGTTTGTAAAATTGTTGCTGAAATGCTTTATGGCATTCTATAATCATCAACTACCAGTTAACCTCGACCCCCCTGACCCGCTCCACGACCTGTTTCTGGACGATAATGCCTCTGAAGAAAACGGCCATTGGCTCTCATGACCCGTCACTTTCCAGCAATTAGCAGATAACTCTCGGTTTCTTCCTACTCCTATTTTCCTAAGACAGTTTTAGCTGTTCCTTCGAGCTCCCTGAGATCATATCAAAGGGTCTTTGCGGTTACCGCTGTCAATCCTGGCGACACAGGAGTAGCAGCGGTGGAAGTGGGCCAAGCCTGTTAAAAACACTGAGCTCTTCTGCTTATAAGTATTAAACATATTACTTTTAAAGTAAATTAGGTACTTATAAGTAATTGAAGTTTTAATGGACAATTCCTTTCACAGGCCGGACCTGAAATGACATGGGTGATAGCAGAGCACACGGCGGGCGGTGCAGGCGAGCTGTCAGTGAGCAAAGGTCAACAAGTGGAAGTGTTGGAGGCATGGTCGTCCAGGAACGACTGGTGGCTGGTGCGAGTGCCCGGGGAGCCCCCGCAGGAGGGGGCTGTACCGATGCACATCCTCAAACCACAACCACAGCACCAGCAGAAGACGTCACCCTCCAGACCCCCTCACAGCCAACCCAGCGATGACACAGCATTGGGTAAGTTTAGTTTTAAAATGTTACTGAACAATTATGTAATCGTTAAGCATACGGCAATGTACAATGAGTACTTTTCGGCAGATGTCATATGGAATAAGAAGAAAAGTCAGAATAGAATAACCTCCAAATGAAATAATACTAATACGCAATTAATTAACTGTCTAAAAAACGTAAAAATTTTGCAAAACAGTGCTCGATACTTGAAGTATCAATAATTTTGTTTCATTATTTTTACTACAATGATACTTTTTTCGAACCTAATCTTGAGTAAAGTACATACAGTTACAAACGTCAAGAAATCAAACTTTCTCAATTGTACAGGTTGATTTACTCATGGTTAGTAACTAACACCGAATACGAAACAATTCAATGCTTTTGTCAACCTCAGTAAAAACTTAAAGAAAACAATGCAGTCAGTGTTGATTTCTTGTTATGAGTTCTCCATTTTTATAAGCAACTAGACGACACGTACAGACTTCGTTTCGCGTGAAAAATGAAAATTAGTCAATCGTAATAGAATTTAGCATAATATTATTTATTTGTTTTTATCGAATCCTAACTAACAT
Source organism: Calycopis cecrops (assembly GCA_001625245.1). Taxonomy (NCBI): domain Eukaryota; kingdom Metazoa; phylum Arthropoda; class Insecta; order Lepidoptera; family Lycaenidae; genus Calycopis; species Calycopis cecrops. Next base: position 79,436 of record LUGF01029562.1, on the reverse strand, counting down.
ATTTTTTTTGTACTTACATTATCACGAAGTAAGTAAATCTATAAGTGAAAGAATGTTTAAAATCGGTCTAGTAGTTCAGGAGCTTTTCGATACAAACGAAAAAATACTACGTTACTTTGGTACTCTTTGATAATCCAGCATATCTATAAATTTAATAAAACAGTAAAATCCATGTCTTTGTACATTGCATATATTTACGAAAAACTAATTGTGGGTGATGTTAAAATAGTATTAAAACTCTTTTCAACGTTTTTTAATTTTTTTGTCTGTCTGTTTGTCTGGGCGAATCTCCGAAACAACTGGACGAAATCGAATGAAAGTTTTTGTGGTATATATATACTAAATCTGATCAACATCACAAACACTTTTTGCTGCGGTAAAATCGTTCATTCCTACGGGAAACCGGAATTTCGGCACACTGCACGCAAACAAAATCAAATCATTTTGATTACATTACTTTTACTACGCTACGCGAACGAAGTCGCTGGCACCAGCTATCGTTTAATGGATTGTCAAGAACTTGCCAGTTTTTTTCGAGTTCCATACAATGAAACTACTCGTCAATTTTCTTTCGTAGCAAGATCTCAAATAAATGGGTATACATGACGTGTAGGTAAAATAATCTTGTTAAAAGTATGTTAATGAGGAGATCCGACGGAGGTAATAAACCGAGCCCACAGAGATATTTGGATCTATTATTGCAAAGTCCGCTGAACTATAAGCTGCTTACTTTCTCTACAAAGTTACAGGCAAAAAAGGCTTGAGTATAATATATAGAGTCAAAGTGAGTTAGTTACTTTGTAAGATATTTATCCCTGATACTCGTACTATGTATTATGGGGGATTATGCACTGTTTACCATTAAGAGTATCTTTTAATTTAAATTCAAACAATTTAATGAAAGTTAGATTATTTATTGATGCTTTTTATGACATAATATGGTTTTAACATACAGTTAGTGTTGTTGAACTCGCTATTCGCGGGAACTACTGTGCTGTTTTGAAAAAAAAACATTAAAAAGTAGATACAGCAAGTAACAAGGAAGGAAGTAAGCGTTTTATTTATTAGTTGGTAGCGAAGACTTTTATTAATCGATTGTGTCGTACTTAATAAAGGCTACAATTTAATATCAACCTTATATAAGGGTGCTTTTAGATTTTATAAAATAGCGTACACCGGCAATAAAATCCCACTAAAATAATATTTAATTAAAAATTTATAATCAGATGTCTTATTTAATTGCTGAAAATTCATTCAGAAACATTCTATGTATGAAGAATTAGAGAGATGAGAAATGAGACGAGAAGGCCATTCCAGTGAATAGTATTATTTCTGATCTCATTTTACCTATAGTTTTGGTCTTAAAGCTTACACATCGTTATAAGTAGCAATAGCGTAATACGATAAACCCAGACATGTCATCCAAACATCTCCCCTCCCACGTGTCTAAGATTGTTTTAACATGTTTAGTAGCGAGTGTATAATTTCGGATTAGAGCCCTCTGGGCCAATAAGCTGGGTGAGTGGGTGAGGAACGGGATTGCGAAAAGGGATGGTGGCTCGTATCGTTAGTTAGTAATTGGGCTATATTGATCTATATATAAGATACCACCGTAGGCTACATGCAATATTTATCATGTTCCAGCTAATTGCCTTGTAGTACGATATGCGAACGGCTTCGATACACAACGCTGTAAACACGACATGGCAATAATTAATTAACTCTAATTAAAATTTGATATTGGTAAATGAATATTTGGAATGATGTTTTGTAAAGTAAATTTCTATTTTAGTTAGTTTTGTTATCATTTACCGTTTCTGCCTTTTTGGTTTTTGCTGGGAAATTCATTTACGTACGGCCATGTTGGGCGGGATTTGATGTTTGTGTGTAAATTAATTTCCACTCGACACAACAAAAGGAAGTGAACCGGGTCGATAGGATGCCATCAGCTGCCTATAGTGTGGTGCTCCGAATATGTCAGCAACAGGGCACATCTGTCCACTGCTCCCGATTCCATCCGCCGACTTTAGTGAGGTTCTCCGAATATGTCAGCAACAGGGCACATCTGTCCACTGTTCCCGATTCCATATGCCGACTTTAGTGAGGTGCTCCGAATCTGTCAGCAACAGGGCAAATATGTCCACTGCTATACGCGGCTCATACACACAAAGAGCTCAAATTATACTATTGATATTACTTACCAGCTGGTGCCTGCGACTTCGTTCGCGTAGCGTAGTAATATCACATATTAATAAACCTAATATCACAATCAAATTAATATTACAATCAAAGTGACTTGTTATTGTTTGCTTGCAGTGTGCCGAAATTCCGATTTCACGTAGGATTGAGCGATTTTACCGAAGTTAAAACTATTTTTGTTGTTGACCAGGCTTAGTATCTATACACCACAAAAAGTTTCATTATAGTCCCTCCAGTAATTTCGGAGATTAGCCTGGACAAACAGACAAACAGACAGACAAGAAAAAATAAATACATTGAAGTGTTATTTTTATATCGTCTTTTACTATTTTAATATCGTCCCCAATTAGTTTTTCGTAAATATTTTCAATTCAGACACACGAATTTTACTGTTTTATTATATGTATAGATAATGACTTACGCTACACACACACACACTCTTTCTATTGACTTCTCAGTAATGTGCTGCTTGCTTTATATGAAACTTGTCATCTAAACTAGAGCGACCTAATATAAGGATTATAGTTACAATTTTTTTTCTAAATTAATAAGCAAGCCGTACAGAAGCACTTTTACATGCGCCGTACACGAGTTTTTTTGAGCTGTCGATACTCTTCAAAGTAAACAACGTTCCCCTGTTCGCGTCCATATTTTTGGTGGGATTGAATATTATGCAAATGTAAATTTTATGCGCTTTATTCCCGGATCAAATAACATTTTAAAATATCTCGGATAAATACGGGTCGAGTGAAGTAAATATTAATGCGTAGAGACGAAACAGACAGGAAAGCAACTTTAAACATAACCAATGCGGTATGAAAATGTTATGGTCAACTCTTGTTTAATATGTCTTCCAACATAGGATGAAAGGACAAATAGAATGTATAAAGTCTCAGTCAGTTTGTCTAATTTGTAGCAGCGGTAATGATGCCCGTTAGATGTGGCGTGAAGATGTGTTGGTGTTGTTGTTTAACAATAACACAATTAATAATATTCTTATTTTTTTTACTCATTACAACGATGCGCATTAATCGCTAACAAATATAGTTTTTGTAATAGGACGTTATGACTGAATTGCAATTTGCAGCCGAAACGTGTCATGTGTATGTGCACTAATGTGTTTATTGCATGTCGATAGTCGTCAGAAAAACTTCATAGTTGTATACCGATATTTGGACAGGTTACATATAATAGTCTCGTGCAAGCATTACATTTTTTAATATACACGCGTTACTGTGGCAATAAAAAAATCACGGCCATTCAACGAACAAAAATCTGGTGATTCGTTGTTTGTCTGAAACTATCGGCCCAATTTTAAAGAAATTGGTTCAAACATATAAATGTGATAAAAATATCCCCTTTCCAGATATATATTATAAAGTTTTTGTGTGTATTTACGTGCAATGAAAATATTAGTGCACCAGTTACGCTTGATGTCGTGAATTGGTGTAGGAATGCTTGGCGGGGCTCATAAAACGCGAAGAAGCGATATCGCGGTTTGTCTCTTTGTTCGGACATCAGTCTTACTGTGCATATGTTCGTTGGAAGTTTTTATTACAAATATTCATTTCTGACGTTTCTGTACTTTGCAGAAATTTCTTTTCACGCGTACACAATATAGCTTTTGGATAATTCCCATCTGAGAGAAAGATCTGTGCGGGTACGTACTTTATATAGGAACTACCCTTAATAAGAAGAAAAGTATACGTTTAGTCCGACATCTGCTAGGGCACTTCTTCAAATAAAAGACACAAGTAGGTATTAGGTCCTTCTAAAGGAAAAAAAGTGCCCTCCTATACCAAAAAAAAAAATCATTTAAAATAAATCATAATTAACAATTACTTTATGCGTTAATAGTTTAAGCTGTTACCTAAATAAGATAACGAAGATCTCAGTTCTTGTGAATGTAATCAATCTAAGATCTCCCATTTTGCGCTTCACTACTTTATAAATTTGTATGTTATGGGTTACATAATTATGCTACATACTTAATATGCACACCGAAGAGCCCATTTTTCGTCTGCAAATGTATTCAGGTAGCTTTTTGTGTAGAGTAAGGGACAAAATCTTGCCCAGATCCAACTCTTTTCCAAGTTGCTTCGTGTAGGTCTGTATATTTGAGAAAAATGTGAATAATGTTCAGAATGTTTTATAGGGTCAAATTATAAGACAAGTGTGTCCGTTAGAAGTTACAATTGTGAAAACGTGTGTTATATTATATATCTATGAGTGTCTTAGGAACACTATGAGAAACTTTGAGATGCAATATTTCTTGAACTACTGCTTCAAATTTAATGCATCTGGGAATACATTCCACGTTCCCTTCTCGGTCTGTGAGAAACATGTTATATCCAATACGAATTTGCAGAGGGATCACTGTCCCTTGCTATTTGTGGATAGTTTTCAATTATTTACTGCCTTGAAATTTTAAATTTTCGTGTTGCATTGAGATCATTTCTCATGAGAATTTTTAAATCTAATTAGAAACCAACCCCTTATCTAGTATTTGTTTTCAGTATTTGCGAAATTGTATAATAGTCAAAAACTTGAAAAAGATATATTGTAAGGAATCTTTTAAGAGTTATTATTTGTACAACACAACAACAACAGTTAAGGGTTATGTATCAAGATTGAAAATAAATTCAAATGACAATCAATCAATATTATGTTCTTAGTAGTAGAGGCTCAAAAGTTTGGCACATAATCAATTTATCCACACGCAAACATCATGTTTCTGCTATTTATAGCTTTTTCTATTTACAAGAAAATAAGAACCTCTTTCAAATATTGCTGTGTTTTTTTATTCATCTCTCTTCACTTTAACTTTTGCCTGCTTTATGCAAGTAAAATGAATTACTATTTTTAGAATTTAAACGACTCCCTTCAATTAGTGTTTGCTCGTTAGCCGCACTAATTAGCGTGAAAATTGTATACAATTTCCACAGGACGGCTGCGTTTAGAGCGGGGTCCATTTCTGAATAGCGTACTACAGACCACGTAGGCAATCTATAGTTAATATTTTGCAAAAATTGCCATATCAAAGCAATATATTAGTTTACATTTAAATTTGTATATAGATGCTGTAATATCGATGAAAATTAGCCCTTCAAAAAATATCAATGAACGTTACATTCAAATGGAACTGCAATAGAAAAATAGGAAGTATCTCCCTAGGAATATTTGTACAATGTTTCGTTGGCGAGCTTACCGAACAAACTCACATCCACATTTATGTTAGAGCTTGAGATGGAGACTATGTAAAAAAATTATATTTTGGAAATAAACATTATGGTTATATCGTTACATTACATATTATTATTAGTAGGATAATGAAAATTACTAATTATAATTTTTTGATGTAGAACTAATGAATTATCATAATTCTTTTAATTGAGACAACCTGTAACAGTATCTCTTAACTGGTCTTTTTTTCCGTACCTGTTTTACTAACCGAGTGGCCTGGTTCGAGGCTTGTCACGGATGTTTTTATCTATACTTGTCTTGATGAGCAACTTCGAGCCGCCTGCAGCAAAACCCGAGGTTAGTAAATTGCGGTACACTCACACGTAGGGAAACTATACTGTTTAAAAAACTTGTAACGTACTATACATCTACTTACCGCTACGCGTGGGACAAATATATATAGGCAAGGTAGTACGCAGTTATCCTTCATTGCTACATGATGTGTACTTTTAAAAATACTGAATTTTAAATGTTCTGTAAAATCCGCCCGCCGGTGAAAACTAATTAAATATATATTTAACACAACATGTAGGATACATGTTGTGAATTCACATTTAAGTTTTGAACTAAGTTTCCATTCATGTGGAGGAGCAACTCATATTCTGAATCCAGTTTAAGTATAAAATAAGTTTGTAACGTACTCTCTTACTCGTCTTTAAATATTAACTTTGGAGGAGCAACTCATATTCTGAATCCAGTTTTAAGTATAAAATAAGTTTGTAACGTACCTACTCTCTTATTCTTCTTTAAAGATTATGCATTATGAACTAATCAAATGAAAGAACGGTAAATATTTAATCCTTATCTCTACTAGGTTTTTTATAGTAAAAAGGAGGCCCATAGACATACGAATAGAGGCTATACTGATGCGTTGTCCTCCTTCCTCCTCATCATCCGGCTACTTACAAATGGGCTACCGGCTACCTACGAGGTGCACGAAACACGACAGCACAACTGTCGCTTTATGCCGGTATCGAGTAAGCGAGAGGTCTCACCGGTCGCGCCGGTCCAATTTTTGCATGAATTGTGAGAGCAGCGCAACGCTATCTCTTACTATTCTTGTGTGGTGCTTTCCTACCGTCCATTCATTTATTTTCTTAATAGAAGCACCAAGTATTATTATTTATGAAATAACCAATCTTAAATTTCAAAATTAATAATAATTTAATTTTGTTGTAATATCAAGGAAGACAAAGAAAATATATAACAAAATTTCTCTTCCATATTTCACAAAAATACATTTTTCATCCATTGTGCTAAGTATTTCAGTTATTGGATATTTATATTATTGTTCTCTTTTTGGCCCTTTAATATATTCAATATGTAGAATGTTTTAAAGGGAAGTAATCTGCCATTTTGTAACAGTGGTAATCTTGGATAGGCAATTAATATTCTATATATGGATGTGCACTAAACGTGTAGGTATACGAAATTATATTCCACATCTCTCTCTACCTAATTTGTACTTGACTACCCTAAATATAAATAAATAAAATAAATATAAATTAATATCTGTGGACTTTACACACCACGTTCGCGTAGCCCCGTGCCATAGTATAATAAGAAGAGTAAGCTATCTAAGCCCAATCGGCAACATAAAAAAAAACTCTTGCCTAGACGCCTAGGGTTGGCAGTTTTATTTTTAGTTATTTTTTTTTACTTTTTTTTAATAAGCATATATATATATATATATTTTTATGGTAAAGGGGGGCAAACGAGCAGTCGGAGCCATTTTCATGACTGCCTACGCCCCCAGACAATCGCATAGAGACTATACAAATGCGCTGCCTTCCTTTCTCCTCCCACCTCCATGGGCCACCGGCTACTTACACACCGCACGAAACGCGACAGCTCAGCTGTCACTTTACGCCGGTCTTTTGTAAGCGAGAGGTACCTCCCCGGTCGTGCCGGCCCAATTCGGCTGCATGCAAGGATGCAGTGTGGCACTACCTCTTACTAAAAACTTTTTTTATAATAACTTTTTTTATAATATAAGGGAGCAAGCGAGCAGTCGGAGCCATTTTCAAGACTATCGATGCCCATAGACATCTGCATAGAGGTTATACAGATGCGTTTCCCTCCTTCGTCTCTCCATGGGCCACTTACACAGCTGCCACTTTACGTCGGTTTCGTGTACACGAGAGGTGCCTCCCGGTTGTGGCGGCCCAATCGGGCTGCACAACAATATACAAATATATTGTTTAGATATTGTTTAGTATTGTTTAGGTATTGTAAGTAAAATAAATTGTTAGAAGTGTTTATAAATGTGCTATAAATAAAAGATGCGTTAAAAAAAAGATTAAAGTATTTTAAAAATCATAAATTTGAAACTGAAAAAACTTTCTCCGATTTCTACACGTTCGGAAGGCTTTATTGTTAGCATATAATGTAATAATATGCGTCCATATAAAGTAAATAAATCTTCACGATTAATTAATCGTAGCCATTGTAATCGCCTGAAACAATTAAACAAATAGCTGAAATAAAAGAAATAAGTTATAGAATACGTATTTTAGAAAATCAAAAGTATAGTATATGTAAGTATAGAAGGGCAAATGAGCTGTAGGGACCGTTTTCACGACTACTGACGCCTATAAATATCCGCATACAGATGCATTGCTCTCCTGCCTGACACGGCAGAATGACAAACGATAATAATTTCACACCTTCTACTTATTATATAAAATAATATTTTACCATCTGCTTGTATGTAAATACATATTTATAATAAGTACATAGGTACATTTAATTAATTTAAGCCCCTTTTTCTGAATTGAGATTTTGAGTTGAATAGGTACGCGCTTAAACTTGATTTAGATAGTATTTAATTTTTTACATAATACATATGTAAGTACCAACTTAAATGGAGTTTTCAACTCAAATTCTCAATTAAAAAATCTAATCTAAACACTTCCATTACAAAAAATGTTTGGTTGCTACCTACTTACGTTTCTTTTTCACTGGTTATTGTGTAAAAACTTAAATACGGTTTTGAGAATTTGTCGTTGAGGCACCCGAAAACGTTGCAATAAACATTCGACGTCATAATAATTATAATACAAATACATACAAAAAAAAATCATTTACTTTAATTTAATTATATTACATATTATAATAATTATTTATTAATATTATAATATTAATAAAATGTACTACTTCATTAACACAACAAAACAAAATGGCGGGAAATACAAATAACTCGGCCGGTGCATCGGCGATCGTCGTACGTCATCGGCGAGCTTCGGTGGCCGACGATAATACGACGTGTCACGTGACCCGACAGCCGATAGTCTCAGTAGCGCCAGCCCGTCAGTTTTACATATTCTACATATTATGATTATGTACATGTGTGCTGTGCGGCACGTTGAGTTTTGGCATGTGTGTGTGACCCATTGAAAACAGTTCATTTGTATGAAGATAAACTACCCGTATACCCTGCCCGTGCTAAGTACCGTAAGGTAAAGTAAATAGATATATCTAAATATATGTAGGTCATTATCATTACTAATATGCATATTTTAATAATTTAGTTATCTAAGAAAATCAATAACAAATAGATGATGATATTTACTATATTAAAATATATAAACTATATGAAAGGTACCTTCCGAATAAACAAGCTCATTCACGGTATTTTAATGACGTCATGCTGTAAGTACACAATTATTTATGTCGTTTTAAAATCTATTTCTGAAGGAATATTTTTATGCACGTCGAAGCGACGTGAGCGGCAAGGAGTGTGCGTACGCGCTAGCGTGTCGATTAGTGTCGCACGTCGTGACAGTTTTTGAGCGTGTAATTTTGATTTGCTGGTGTTAACATGGAAATGGGCGTGCTCGGGTCAGTCGGGCGGGCGGAGAGAAGCAGCGGCCTCCCGCCTGAAGCGTTCACCTCCGCTGCCCTATTTTCTGTTGCACGTACGCACTCTCTTGCACTCCGCACCGCCTTTCCATCCGGAAGTGGCCATCGCAGTCGCTGCAAAGTTTTCGCAACTTCCGGTGTGATTGCACGCGTCCTCCTGCACTTTGACTTTACGTTCCGAACGTAGTCTCGATCTATTGATAACGTAGTTGAAATATTTTTTTTTCTATTATGGCGCTAACCGCCGTTGAGGATATTATTACTAAAGAGACTGATTTATTTGGCTGCGGTCATAGGCAACCTCCTTTGTGTAACGGCTATGCTGCTCATAGCGCGGATAGTGGAAGTAATGGAAACGGTAGGGCCTCGTCCTTGCGTACGGCCTACCAAAAACTTTCCAAAATTCTCTGCTCAGGGGGAAACTGTAACAATAATTTGGGTATGTAATAGTGCCAGATTTTTTTTCTTAACTTTTGTTTCGACTTTTTAAATAAAATCAGTGATATTCTATTTCGAAATTCAACATACAGATAAACTATAAAATATTAAAATACAGTTTTTTCGTTTAAATAATAAAATATTCCCTTTAAAAAAGAGCAAATAACATTTTTGTGAAATAAAGATGTGTGTGAAGCAATTAATGCTTGCTTGACATTGCTCATATCGAAGACACATTTCCGCATGATCAATGATCATTTATAATTTATTTACGTATACTTACTTTAAATTAAAAAAAGCTTTAATAAATTTTATTATTAGGCGTAGCTTTCAACCTACAGGATGCAAGCGAAATATTTACGTGCGCCCTGTACGTACGATAAAATAGTATGAAATATGGCGAGTATGCATATGCGAGCGAATTCTCATTACATTTTTAAAATATGCACTTTACAAAATTTGAATAGAAATAAAATTTAAAATCTAAGCGGTCTTTATGAAAAAATACTGCCTTTTTATTTATGCGAAAAAAATCTTTGACTTATGATGAAAATTGATCTGAATTCATTGAAATACATTTAATTAAAACATACAATTTATAAGGGATTTAGCGTTTGATCAATTCCTATTACAGGTCAATATAGAACGTGATTCGGTAGTATACGCCTACGCGAATTTAATACACGATTTAATTTTTTTATTATAATATTTTTAAGGGCTCCATTTGATAAAAATAGACCTAAGTAGATAGATGTGTAAGATGTGGGTCAGTTTTGGTAATGGTGATAGACGCAATCTAAAATTTAATTCATACCGTGAACGAATTTTTCGATAAAGTGGAAAAATTCGTGTTCGATTTCATTAAAACATCGTGATGTGGAAAAGTCTGTAGCGAAATTAAATACTTTGCGTTACCGACGAGTTATTTTATTCGTGAAACACGTTCTGTTTGAAATGAAATAACATTGAGCATATTGTAATTAGGAACCTGTCAAAAATCAGGTAGATGAAGTCAACGAAATTAAATTAACCCAAGGGAGTGCTCGATATTCTCTTTGTGATAAATCGCGTTATCACGTGTCCTGAAATATATGAGGAATTGTCAATTAGAAGACCTACATATACCTACATATGTCCTAGGTTTAGTATAAGGTCTTTGATGTTTTTGCTCCTATAGCACTTAAGTAATCTGATAGATCCTCCCAAACAATATAGATGTTTGGAAATATCAAAGGGAATATAGGTGTACATATTTCCAGCCGACTGGAGCTTATAATCTCGATTGTTCTAGGAATCATAGCAGGCAAAAATCATTCGTCATTAGGCACTAGAAAAATGAATCACTAAACAGTTTGTTTTTTAATCATACAAATTTTATTACATCTTAAATTTCTTAGTAGTGAAAATGTGCAGAAATTAAAGAGCAAACTTTGTTCACACTACGAAAGTGGTTAATGCTCTGCGGTTCGGCAAACCTTGTGAAATTCTGTGTACCGACACGTATGAGGTGCTTTTTCATAAATAACCGATCCAAGGAAACTGTAATAACAAAATTATAAAAAATGTGTATGTTTTAAAATGTATGTTTGTTTATGTAAGTATTGTTTAGTGGTCAGTTACGCACTAGGCCGCGCCGGTGCTCTACGCAGAAGGTGAGTCACTCCTCTCGTGCCCGCTACGCACTGACCGTGAATGGCGGCCTTGCATAAAACTTGAACTCTTCGTTTATTAATCATATACACTACACGGCTTTACACATATTTCGGTACGCTATCGTGATTCTATTTTATGTGTTCTTGAAAATTTCATCGAAAACTCGTAAATAACGAATGCCGTTTCACTCTCGTGTGTTTTATATCGCGGCCTTTTCCGCGGTTTTTATGAATATCGGAGGTACGAGGTGGGAGTCATTTGTAGCGTAGGGCTGCATGATGCATCAAATTACTCATTGAAACCCTCTACTACTACTATACTGTTAAGTGCACTGGAATTATCAGTGACCAGTCCACTATTACGTCTTCTCTCTCTCTCTCCCNNNNCCCCTCCCTCCCCCCTCCCTCTTTTGTTGTTGTGGTATCTACAACTGAAAAGCTTCCTCCGCGATCCAATTTGCTCTAACCAAGATACTGAGCTGCTTTCTATCATAGCGGTCATAAATTGGCATTGAATTCTTATACTTTGTGTGAACCGTAAACATACAATAGCCTTTTTTACTTTGTATGCTCTGAACCTTTAACATAATCGATCAGTAAATAACGAATGCCGTTTAAGTTATTTATTTTGCGCAAATATCAACTATGGCGTTCGCTCCCTTCCCGCTGTATTGCTATCGTGTGAAAATGAGGTATCTACATTTCTAGTGGACACATACCTATATCAGATCTATTTTTTTTATGGTATAGGGGGGCAAACGAGCAGTTGTAGCCATTTTCATGACTACCGACGCCCATAGACATCTGCATAGCGACTATACAAATGCGCTGCCCCCCTTTCTCCTCCCACCTCCATGGGCCACCGGCTACTTACACACCGCACGAAACGCGACAGCACAGCTGTCACTTCACGCCGGTCTCGTGTAAGCGAGAGGTACCTCCCCGGTCGTGCCGGCCCAATTCGACTGCATGCAAGCATGCAGTGTGGCACTACCTCTTACCAAAATCTATACGTAAATGATTGTAGTACAATAAATTAGCGTCGCCATCGATTCCTTCGCACTCGACGACCGGCCAATGGGTCGTGCGTGCGAGGCGTCTTCCATATTTGAAATTGAATGGGAATTCGTACGGGGCCTGCACAATAATGTGCTGCCAGTGGGCCCGTGGCTTCCGCGATTCGCGCTACTGCCCGCTACCTGTCTTCCAATGGTGAAACTTGTGTTTATGGATCATCGCCATGGTGAGTTGCAGGAAAACCTGGCCAAATATCTATAGCGTTCTTTAAAAGTTTACTAACAGTTTGGAATTTATTTAGTCTCAAAGTGCTCTGCAACAGAAGTAAAATATTCTGAGCATATCATTTGCGTTTTCCTTTTAGATTAAAAAATCACTATGCGTAGGATTGTGGCACTAGTGGGTCCAATAATATACATATAATCATTATAATCTAACTATATAATTATATGGAATTGACAACCAGAAGCAGTCGCCAATGGTTGTGCCCTTCAGAGAAAAACGCTATTTCAATTTAACTCCATCAAATGTTTTATACCCAGTAGGTACCTAAATATAAACATGAACAAATAAAAAAGGTCTTAAAAATCAAGTTGTGGAGAAGATACACTTCGACTAGCAAATTGCTTTAGGGAAGGTAGCCTCTTACTAACAAACACTTGCTGCCTATTTATTTACACTTTGAAATATTATTTTTCATAATAGATACATAACATAGAAAACTAGGTGTAGACGAAATTTATAAAATAACTCTACATGCCATGTGACTTAAGATTTTTTCCTCAAAAATAATAACATTGTATATAGAAAAATTTACTGTTATTATAAAATGTAACATGCAATGCATCAGGTATAAACGCAAATTGTATAAACGTTACTTGTAGTGCATATAAACGGAAATGATACTACATAACAAATACCATAGATGTTCTGCCAACCTACAAAGCGAAGGGCGTCACTCTGAAACATAACTACTGACTGTTATATCCAGTTCGCATTCAGGACGTATTTGCATCGTACGGATATTCACCAAATAACACCGTTTATTCGGTCCCTCTCCTACACCATTACACACGACGAGACCACTTTGGGAGCAGAATTCCCATCACACATTGTCAGATACAATTCTAATGAACTGCAACAGGGATGAATTGCACAAATCATCTAGCGATCATAATTTGTACACGAATTCGGCACGTTATGTAAATCTCGAGGTGTACGGTTTCCACCAGTGAAATTCACATTTAATTTTCGCAATATAAATCCGGAATCAACACGTTTGGTTTGCTCCATCATGGAATTGGGTAAACAGTTAGTTTAATCCATAACAACACGAGTTTAACCAGCGCAGCGGTTTGTATTGCAGCCGTATTTGTTTGTTAAAGTCTACGGGAGTACAGAATGGATAATATTGGATAATACCGTTCATCGATTGCTCTCTATTGGATTAATAATTTACCAGATGAATCTGCCAGTATTATTATATGAGTCAAAGTAGGCGAACTATCTACGCTTTACGCATACCTACACCAATAGAAAAGAAAATAGGTTATTTAATGAACATTTTAATTAAAAATATTGTATTCCTGATATAAATATTATTGTTTTTGGGATATATCTCTTCTCTATTTTATACCAAATTCTTGGGTCACAATGTTAGTTCCCATACTCCTCCGAAACGCCTCGACCAATCCTCATTAAGTTTTGTGTGCATATCGTGTGGGTCTCAGAATCCGCCAACATCTATTATTCATCTAGATATTTCCACGGGATCGAAAGTTACGTGGGTAAAGCCGCGGAGCGCAGCTAGTATGATATAATAACTTACACTTATCCATGATAAACTATTTATCACTATTTAGTTTCTTCCTATTTTTATTGGTATCTAATATGAATTTGCATTTGAAATACCTTCTTTTAACGGAAAGTGTTACCTATAGAAATTCATAAGAGCATAGAGTATGGGATGTTCGAGCTTTGCCTTGCCATGTAAGGGACTGGTTAATCCGTTTAATGGTCTGCTAAAGGCACGGTCAAACAAACCCGGTGAGCCAGGACACGACTTTGGCAACGTTCGGGCGCTTTAGTTCGAACATTTCCACCCTAAAGCTCCTATTAATACTCGAGCAATTATTGATCGGTGGTGTAACGATGAGACAGACACCACAGAGGTTCCCGGTCTTTCATCTTGTCTTGATTGGTTACGATAATAATTAATATAATATTGGGTAGTTTATGTAAATATTATATATTCAAAACGATATCTAAAACCGAAGTTAGCCTTTGTTTTTCAACCGTGCGAAGTTACTGTTCGGAAAATGATGTTCTCCTCGGAGACTGCATTAGGTGATGTGTGGTCGATTGAACAATAGATGCACGTATCATCAAGTCCCCTCATTTCACAATTGTAACTGCGTAGATGGTTAAAGGCTGAGCTAGGAGAACAGGCAATCTCCAGTTCAATCCACAAACTCTAACGTGCACTCTGATTCTCAACTAATTTGGTCTAATAGATGTGAGATGGATATAAACTATCTTAAATACAAGAATATTGAGCCGGTTTTGTGTTTGTACTCCTCCGAATCGGTTTAACTGTTTATTATGAAATTTTGCTCTGTATTTGGTAGGTACGATAATTAATAGGTCATAAAACATACATATTATCTTTTTATTTTCACGAGATCTTTTATTGTTATCTTCGCAAGCGGCGTGTATGTGTATAGTAAGTGTATAGAGTAATGAATTTGGGGGAAGGCAAGCGTGTAAGGGTCGTGATACGTTGTAGATATTCTCTGCCTATCCCCTTAATGAACTGGCGTGAAGATGTTATGTGTTTGTGTATGTATTTACGAGGAAAACCGTGAGAGTGCTACTAGTACTATACTACTCTGTATTATACAGTTAATGAGCAAATTTTAATATTGTTAGATACTCAGTTTAGTGTAATACAATTTATGGTTAGATTGTACAGTATTTTGCAGTCTTTTTGATTCGCAGAATACACAAAAAAAAATCCTTCTGTAAGAGTATCTTATGAAGGGTCCAGTTGGCAACTGTTATTTAGCTGAAATATTCATGCATTACGTAAGCAGGGCCATTAAGATTGTTGTAGACGTTTTTGGTAGTCTTGCGTAATTGATTTTTATAGCAAGCAAGAGTGATTCAAAATCATTACTGTCATTAAGCGAAATATGCTGATTTAAATGATTTTGATGACCTCATTAGTTAAATGGTGCAATAGGTGGAATTTTAATGGGTAAATTAATGGAATTACCAACATATATTGTACAGTGATCTCTTTACTTACGTGCATATATTTACTAATAATTTATTTTTCCAGAATCAATAAAATTTTGATACGTACACTTTTTTAAAGCTAGTCGAAAATTTATTTAAAAACAAAAATCGATTCTCAAACTCTTTTCGATCAATTGTCCAACCCCTGTGTTCGTAATATAATATAATAAATTTGAGAAACCCTACCGTAGTGTGAGAAACTTAAAAGACTACACTAGGTCAATTTTTATATAATGTTATACATAATTCGCTCCCCAAACTATATGTTTATAACACCCAACCACGTTATGGTTACATGGAATGTTGCTCATATTTCAGTTCATTGAGAACAACAAACAGATCGACGGGTATTTAAATGTGTTCAGTCATCGACACGTGAGATTTTCGGCCAGATTCAATACAAATCCTGCTGAATTTAATTTATTAATGCTCCTTTGTGTCATTCAGTTGGCGTGAAAATATTTCGCTGCTATCGCGTCGGGAACATTCGAACTCTTTTGACAAATGTCTAGTGATGCCCACACAATCGCTCAACTTCACCCCATTTCTTCCAATGGGCCACCAGATTCTCAAAAATTTTACGACAGGCACCACGATGCATGCGTGGCGACTGTCGTAAGACACCTCGCTCGGTATCTCCGATCCGGTACGACTTCAAGTTCTTCAAGAAAAGAGCATACCTTTTTCTTAAAGACTCTTAAAGGTCGTCTGCAAGACACCTGGTTGGCGGATGTCTATGGGCGGTGGTAATCACTAATCACCTAGTCGCTTGCCCGATACGATATAAAAAGAATCATTTATCTAATCCGGGAATAAATAATATAAATGTAGGGAAATAAATGATAGAGACAAAGTTGCGTGTTACAGCAAGTAGCGTATTAACACGCAGAAGAGTCAGCGGTCCAAAGAGACGATCTGAATAGTAGTTGAGGCACATCGGCAATAATGGCGGCTGATGAGTGGCGCCGGCGTCGTGCATATAAATATTTTAATCCAATGAAAAGTGTGTCATAATATTTCCACGCTATTTCCAGATGCCGCCGGTTAGGCAATGTTGGGTACCTGTAACTTTCACAAGTGGGCTTGTGTGATTGATGTTACTGTGCATCTGTAATGGCTATGATTGTTTGTGTATAGATCGTTGATTTGTAAGGATTTATTCCATAATCACCATCAGCCCCTATCCTTCACAGCTGAACAGGAACGCAACGAATATTTAAAGAAAATATATAATATTATAATAATATCCTTAAGAATGGAAACAATCTTTTCTGTAGACGAGACAGGTAACATTCCGGGAAATATTCTACCTTCCGAACATTATATAAAATATTCTGTTTTTATTCCGTAAATACGAGCCTTTGAATTACGAAGACAAAGCGGCGACACTGCAAATGTTTCATCGTCAGAAATGAGTGCGGTATTAGGTACGGTCACGGTTCAATTCGTGTAGTTTTGTGGTGACGTGAGCGTGTCGGAATTCAACCTTAACATTGCTTGTGATGATCGTGGTAGAAGCGGTTTAAATATAACTCAGCATCTGTACGCGGGCCGTGATCGCCGATGCTCTACTATACTGCCTGTCCGTCGTGAATTAATCGACATCTACAACACTATGACCTAACACGGAACCTTTTGGTCTAAACTAGATATTTGCTCTGACTTTGCACGCGTATTCATACTTAGGCGTCGTCAAAAGAGCCAACCTTTTTCTCAAAGGTTGCAACGAGTTTGCAAGAAGCCTAGTCTTTGGATGGCGGTCCTTAATAACCCACTCGATTACACTAACCAAAAATAAGAGGTAGCGCCATACTGCATGCTTGCATGCAGTCGAATTGGGCTGGCACGACCGGGGAGGTACCTCTCGCTTGTACGAGACCGGCGTAAAGTGACAGCTGTGCTGTCGTGTTTCGTGCGGTGTGCCGGTGGCCCTTGAAGGAGAGAGAAGAAAGGAGGGCAGCGCATCTGTATAGCCACTATGCGGATGTCTATGGGCATCGAAAGTCGTGAAAATGGCACCGACTGATCGTTTGCACCCTATACCGAAAAAAAGGAAATTAAGCAGCGACGTCAAATTTTTTCATAATCTAAAACGTATTGCAATTGCTGCATTGCAGCAGCCTTTGGCTGGCACGATCGAGGGAGGGCTCACATATGCTCGACTATAATATTAATTGATAACTTGAATAGTCATTTTAGGAGATTAATTTTAGTAGTTACCTAATTAATAAAGCGCGATTAGAGGAAGAAAGCCAAAGTCCACTGGTTGCTGGAATGTGTCTGCGTCATGGCAACTTCCCATACCATGTAAGACAAAACTATAGAACTATATATAATACTAGCTTTATGTCTGCAACTTCGCCCGCAATATTCGAGATATCCAGATTCTACTAATAATACTTCAACACATTCGCTTCAGCGGTTTAGTTGTTGATATACCGACAGCTGCGTTCCTACCGGATCTAATTGTATTTTTTAATCATCCAGGAAACGTCATAACTATAAGCAGGGACGGATAATTCTTACTACCTTTTGTCCTATTACCAGTTTTCCCATGGGAATGAAGCATTTTCTCGCAGTAATAAATAGGCTGTTCATCAAGGATAATGTCGGCTTCTAATATAATTGTAAAATAATTTTTCACTTCGGTCTAGTAGTTTCAGAGTCTATAAATCTTGTATTAAGGTGTCTCTACTAACATAACTAAAAGTTTTACTTGACTATCATAAAAGTTTCTGTGTGTATCCAGTTGCCCTAAAAGTACATTTCAACTTTCCGATATCTTCGAACTTCGGTGAAACTACGCAGCGCAGCCAGTGCTCATAATCTCCATAATATAATCTAATATATAAAATTCTCGTGTCACAGTTTTCGTTGCCATACTCCTCCGAAACGGCTTGACCGGTTCTCATGAAATTTTGTGAGCATATTGAGTAGATCTGAGAATCGGCCAACATCTATTTTTCATCCCGATATTCTCACGGGATCGCAAGTTACGCGGGTGAAACCGCGGGGCGCAGCTAGTAATGTATAAAATTCTCGTGTCACAATGTTACTTACCATATCCACCGAAACGGCTAGACCGATTATCGTGCAATTTTGTGTGTATTGGATCTGGTAATAGGCCAATATCTATTTTTCATCTCTATATTTCCACGTGATCGAAAGCTACGCGAGTGAAACCGTGGAGCGGAGCTGTATAGTTTCACTACGTATCACAATCCATAGGTAGGCACATTAGTCATAATGGTCGTCAATTAATAATGTACATGCTATTTTGAAACGAACGAATCTGTTCTACATTAGTCAAAACACAGGGACGAGGTTGTATGAAACACATATTGTAAATGGCGATCGATATTATTGACTGCGTCTACGTGATATTTTTGACCTACACACTTTGGGTTATGAATATTTTAGTTTTTCAAGAGGTAGAGTTCAATTGCTCGATTTGAACTTTTGTAGAGCATAGTTCGTATAACGTAGCGTATACGTTGGTTAAGAGGTTTATTCAATGATGATTTTTAGCCGAATTGCGCCGGCACGACCGGGTACCTCTCGCTCATTTGACACTGGCGTAAAGTGACAGCTTTTCTGTGGTGGGAGGAAGAAGGACAACGCATCTGGCTAACCTCTATGCAGATGTTTGTGGCATCAAAGGGCTGTGAGTGCTAGTTCCCTCCCCTATAGTAGAAAAAGTGTATGTAATTTTACTCGCAACACTGTTTGAGTGTGACGACTAGGCTGTCGCGCTTTGTGAATTTTATGTGGCCCAACTGGAAGAGGAGACAGCTGGGTTGTCGAATTTAAAACAAAACGCATTTGTTTTAATGTCTTCTAATGTACTGGACGTGTGAGCGTCGGACTTATAGCCCCGGTCAGGTGACAATGTGTGACCACGCGTAACAACTGTTAGACTTGTATTCAGCTTGTCCACATATTTGGGTTTTATTCATAAATAAATGATAATATAACATTTTATATCATCATATCACGTAATATCTTTGACGACCAGGCTGGTGCAGTGGTACAGGGCTTGGACAAGCAGGGAGCATGTTGCGCCAGGGGTCGCATGTTCAAATCCCGCCTTGGTCATGGATGTTTATATATGTATTTAAATGTGTTTGTATAGTAAAAATCTTAAAATATATAAAAAATTCTTAAATTTATAACACAAGTCCTTACGTTACTTACCACGGTGCTAGGCTAACGTGGTGTGAAATGTCCACATATATTATATTATTATTATTTATCTTTATCATTATCAAATAACCAACAAGGGAGAATGTTAAGCCGTCTCCCTAACTATAATTAAGTAATATCTTACTAATAGACAATAGTGCATCAACTAATGAGTTTTAGATCAGAAACGCTCGAAGTTCCAGTGCCGCATAAAGATATTTCATTATCAGGGAAATAGTTAATACCACAACAATAAGAAAGTAAAATATGAACAAAGAACGCGCACCGCCCCATTGAATAAGCCTTTGTAAAGTGGAAATCTTCTAAAAATTTTACCTTTTGTTAACTTACACTGGACGTTGGATCTTAAGCGGAAGATCGGGGATTAAAAAAAGCTGATTTAATATAACATTAGTTGGACGTGCCGACGTGGAATTAAGTATAGTGTCATAATTCCCACTAATATAAATGTGAATGTAAGTTTATTTGTTAAGCTTTTATGACAAAGCTATTCAACCGATCATCATGAACCTTTGTACACATATTATTAGAGATATTAGAAAGGACGTAGGATTTTTTTAAAATATATATTGCGGTAATTTATGATGTAATGTTACCATTTATTTAGAAGGGATATCGTTTTAATTCTATTATGAGGTGTTATTTAGAGATACCTCTCTCTTACTTATCGGCTTCAAAGTTGTGACAATGCTAGCGCGTTCCGTGCTGCTTAGAAGTAGTTGGGAGGCCCATTGGGAGAGTGGGTAAAAGAACACATAATCATCACACCAAAATCGGTAGTCACCAAGTGGATAGCACGTTCGCTCTATAAAATTTTTTGCTTGATTTATTTTCAACCAAGGGCCTGCCGATTTTGTAAATATGACTTAGCGTCTCCTTGAAGTATTCATAGGAGTATGAAGTAGTAGTGTCCGGCTTCATTGAAGCCTCATTGTCCCGGTACGACCGAGATGCCCCTCTAGCTTATATGAATAAATAAACTCGGCCGAAAAGTGACAATTCCTATACTTGCTCTTTCCTGCGATTTTACGTGTTTCTGATGGTCCAATCCAATGGACCATCAGAATCTCTCCTCCAGCTGTATAACAGTTATGTTTATAGTCGTCGTTATCAAATGACTGATCGTTTGCGAACACTAAGACAAAATTAACAATAGTAAATAGGGACATAGAAGCCACACGACAGAATTACGGTATGAAATATCATTCGATGTCACTGGAGAGTTACAAACTGGCTCAGGTTTCATTTTATTAAAATCCCCTGCGAATCTGATATTAACAATAGCTAATTTGGCACTACCGTAGTAGTTAGTTCGCATATTTTTTTTATCGAATAGGCGGCAAACGAGTAGTCGGAGCTTTATCATGACCACCGACTCCCATAAACCCATAGAGCGATGCACTCCTCACTCTTTACCTATCATAGGCTACCGAAAACTTACATACCGCACCAAAATGCGGTACACGAGACTGGCGTAAAGTGACAGCTGTGCTGTCGCGTTTCGTGCGGTGTGTAAGTCAGGCCAAGGCCTATTGAGGTGGGAGGAGAAAGGAGGGCAGCGCATCTGTACTGCCCCTATACGGATGTTTGTGGGCGTCGGTAGTCATGAAAATGGCTCCGGCTGCTCGTTTGCCCTCCTATATCATTAAAAAAAAAAATTGGTAACAATGCGGCATGGAACCACCTCTTGCTTAGTCCCAAGATAGTGTCATAATAAAGGTGTCCTTTAACTTATATAAGGCCATCTGTTGCCTTTTCAACATCTGTTCCAGATATAAATATCATATTATTACCCGAATTTCTTATAAATTGATGTATAAATTAGTCGATAATTTGAGTACTTCGCCACATTTATAAGTGGTCGGTGATCCGTGAATTTTACGTTTATTAAGAACGAAGATGATAATCCGCTCATTACTGGTGTTAAAATTAACCTAAAATGAGATACTTGTGAAACGCTTATGTTTTTAAACTTACTAAATAATCTCCTTTAAAGAGGGCACGTTTTGCATCAACGACCGAATGACATGAGATCGTTATGCCAATGGCTGTGGGTTCGAATTTCGCTCAAATCATTATGTATTGGTAAAATGTAAGTTTTATAAAATGTTAAATCCATAACATTGCTTAAAATTGTAAAAAAATATTGATTTTAAATATGTTTCCGTTATCTAGTCGCTGTAAACAATTAATGGTACTTAGTACCGGGTTAGACTAACGTATAACGACTATTATAGTATATTGTTCTTATTTTGGATAACCGTTTCATTCGCTATTTAGATGACGGAATGAAAATGAGGTTTTCAACATGCCATTTTTTTAGCATACGAGTTTTCCGGGTTATAGCTGGAGACATTATAATATGGCTGTGTGTGGTTGCTCTAGTAGTATGATTAGTATGTAACACGCAATGCCAAATGTGTTTTAATTAATGGAACTTTTGGTGAGAGCGCTCGATAGACACTTCGCCAGTTGTCCCCGACTAGTGCTCGCAGCTATACAGTAGTAGACTGAAGACTTGTTAACTTAGTGCTGTTCTAAATGAAAATTGTGTATTTGTGATTTTTGTTGGTGTTTGTTTTGTTTTATCAACTTATTGTTTGAAGATTGGGATATTTAAGGAATGTGTCTTGTTGTACAGATGCGTCTTCGTCAGATCCTGGTGTGAGCGTGAGCGCGGCGAGCCCCGGGAAACACAAGGGGAAAGGAATCATTCAGTGAGTACTTGTTCTATATACAAATAAAAACGATTTCTTTAATAAACACAGGCTTATCAGTGTATCTCGTGGAGCGATTCACTGTCGTTTCCGATGACTCATCTTTTATCTTTGGTTGGTGTTATCTGATTCTTTGGGCGACAGCACTCAGTGTGAGTGTGGTTCGGGCTGCGGCCAGGGCGCGACATGTGCGACCCAGTGACGACGCACGAGCGACGACGATGCGGCTTCTGTTGCCCTCTCATAAGGTTGCTATTACCTCATCCTACTTAAATCCCGCGAATGTGTTCTCCTGTCCGACCAAAACACTTAGAGGATGTCAAATGATCATCCTATTAGACACAAGGGCGAGTTTATTGATATTGTTTCATCCTGTACGTATTAAAGTAATCTATAGTAGTCCAGTACCAGTGTGATATCGAGCAAGGATACGTTTTAATGCTAAATTACAAATTAAATCAACACTTGTTTTAATTCTTTTGTAATTTAAAACACCACAGCCGTAAGGACTATATAGATATAGATATATAGATATAGTAGACTCTATATAGAGTATTCTACTACTACTAGTAGTAGTATTAATATGTAGTTGTGTTTTTGTCACATATCATATTTTCTATCCATAAATTTAAATTATAATGAAATTAACCTTTAAAAAAATTACATTTTAAATAAAGTATGTCACAATCCAGCAGTTTTTATCTAATTTCGTTTTTATCATTGTTTCATAACCAAATAAAATAGATTCCAGCCAGCCATGTCACTTATCAATTCCAATTCCTTAACGTTTCTTTATCTAATCACACAGTGCCATTGTAGTCCCTTAACAACACTATATAATTATTAAACAAAGCATCGCGATAAGATATTATCAGTCACTTGCGTTTCTAGTGGCGTGCATACATTAGTGGTAGACGATGTAATAGATTTTTAATGTGTAGTGAGCGGTTGCATTAAGATTTTGGCCGGCGGCCCGGTGTGATGGGCGCCTCGTCACTCGTGCGGCCGGCACCCCCGCGGACCACCGTCATGTTTCCCGTGCTGTTCCCTGTCACCCACACCACAATTGATTATAAAATTACCATACGAAATATCAGTGATACAGTGCGCCCGGCGTAAGCGCACCGACGCGACGGCTCCTTACGCCACAACTTATTGATAACGTTATTTGCGCCGATCAAGTGATACGTTTATTTGTATTGTGCATGTTTGTGAGTCCGCACGCACCGTGCAAAAGTGTACCGAAGTTATGTGAGTGTGTGAAAACTATGTGGAATCAAATCGTATTCTCCAAGTAAGCATACGTTTATTGTAGATCATCTGCTCAAACAAACACTAAAATTATAGAAAAAAGATAAAAATAAAAAGGTATCAAGCGGCTTGGTCGCGGTTCATGCTTCAAGTTCATTTATATCGATACCTGCTGCTCTTGATTGAACTTATCATATTTAATGTGAAATGACACACTTCGCTATTCTTATGAACCATTATTTGCAGTTTCAATCACTATCAGCTTTTCTGTGGGCAGTGCTGGACATGACCTCTTTGAACAAATGATAAGACCGCCGATCTCTTGCCACTCGCATTAGTAACGAACTAAGCACACAGAGATCGTCTTTCCACCTGTTGAATGATTGGCCAGCTTCGTCCTTGTAAACGAGGCCACCGCTCTGGAATTATTCTGCCTCTACTACCATAGAAGTATATTTTATTTTATAAACATATAGGTAGTTTACGAATTATCTTATCAATACTAATTCGAATAAATGAAATTTGATTACAATACCGATTATTTTGATAAATTCTAATTTATACACGTTACTAGGTAGGTAAACCAATATCAAACAGTGGACAAAATATTGCAAACCCGAAAATTTTATATTTTCGGGTTTTACAAACAAATTTTATATACGAAAAATATCATCGATATAGCCATATTTTATTTTATTTCAATGAAACATAGTGGTAGTAATTAATCATAAATACAGTAAAATTAAAATAGACCATAAGTGCTGTACATATATTGTATGTACGTATTTAGTTGGCTTAATTAAAAAAAAAGTAGAATAAAACATGTGTTAGCCTTCTCTAAAGCACTCGGGACGTACCCGGGCGGTTGTAAATTTTAATAAAACGTAAAGGAGATTTACTATGGCACGCGAACGGGTTTCGCGGTTATGAAGCGGCTGCAAGTCGTCTATAGCCGTTAACATGTGCAGGCTGGGAGCGACTTTTATCATATTTCGTAATCTGCGTGTCCCCGTATCAAAAGGATTACGCCGTTGCGTAACGTATTCGACGATCTTTTAAAGTTTTTGGTATTATGTTGTGTCATCGTTAGGTAACATAATCGAAGAGAGAAGAGAGAGAGAGATAATCGAGATCGATGGTAAGAGGTAGTGCCACACTGCGTGCATGCATGCAGTCGAATTGGGCTGGCACGACCGGGGAGGTACCTCTCACTTACACGAGACTGGCGTAAAGTGACAGCTGTGCTGTCGTGTTTCGTGCGGTGTGTAAGTAGCCGGTGGCCCATGGAGGTGGGAGGAGAAAGGAGGGCAGCGCATCTGTATAGCCTCTATGCGGATGTTTGTGGGCGTCGGTAGTCATTAAAATGGCTCCGGCTGCTCGTTTGCCCTCCTATATCATAAAAAAAAAAGAACTAGGTAATTCATATTATATTTGTAGTCAAAACTCATGGCCGATATTTTCGGAGGCTCGGTGAGCCGACCGCAAATCTGTTAATAATTTGCAATCAATTATGTTACAGCTAATTGTATACAAACCATGTCCCAATTCAAAACATTATTTATTACCAATGAATCATCATCCTGCTCCAGTACGAAAGACTTAAAATTATATTTTTTATTGTCAAGCTCAAGTGCGTTAGTTTCGTTGAAAGCACTAATTTCATGAACGGAGGGGCACCCACCATTTAAAAAACATATACCTACGTACCGCTTAGGTCGTTTTCAATTCACTATTTAATTATTTATAATTACATTTTCCTTTACTTACTGCCGTTTTCGATATTCTATCTATCGGTGCATTTGGAGGTAGAATTTCGACATTCCATGCGATATATTTCAAAATTCTATCTCCATTAGTCAATTGCAGCTATAGACAGAATACAGAAAGCGGCCGATAGTTAATAGCGCGGCGTGTGTACAATAGGAGTGGACGGTAGTGATTGTCGCACGCCGTGCGGTCTAATCGATGGATTTTGGCCACGAGTATTGATTCACATTGTAATGAGAATAGCTTCCCTCCGAGGTAATATACGTTCACTGTTGTCATGTACCGATTTAGTGTTTAGATTAATTTACTGTCTACTAATCAGAGATACGCACGTAAATCGACGCTGCTCATATCCTATTACAGTGCGTAATTGTAGTGAAGCGTATGCGGTTAGCGGTTAATCTGTGTCGTCTGCCTCAGCCTTCTTGCCTTATGAATGAGCATAATGTAACAAACAGCTGCTGGAAATTAAACTGATAAAAATGAGCCCATTAACTCAAATGTAATACCTACTTAATGCCACATAAGGCTTGTTACAGTACACTAAAGATGGCATCGTATTTCCTTACGACCCTGAGTGTAATAACGAGACGAATAAAAGTTGACTTTATGCCATGCGATAAGGTCTAGTTGGCGCAGTAAAACTTAAGTAAGTTTTCTAAGTTTTTATCTTAATCTCTCTGACCGTAGTGTCCCCGCCAAAACGAGAAAACGAAGTGCAAGGGCACTATCTTTTCTTGAAGTGTTTCGTCATAACATAGGTACCAGAAAAGTAACAAATGTTGAACACATGTTTACCTTGCCATAATATGGATGATATTGTGACGATAGAAAACGGCCAAGCCACGAATTTTGATTCAGTGTAGAGTTTGTAGAGTTGGGGCGGTTTGATAGGTCGTGAAGACTTAGTAGTTAGTACCTTTAGAACCTTTTTGAGAGGTCTGGTATCATGACAGTGCAATATCATAATTGACATCCGAAAAAAGAAGTAAATGATTGGTTACAAAATACTAGTACAACTGAAAATGAACCACATTTATAGGTAATCATAAATATTCGAAAATATAATGTCAGTCACACTGTGACCATGTCAAGTAATACCCTCTTATTGCATCATTTATACGCCCAAAGTAACACCTTTGTTGCGAAATGTATCAAAATGGATATTTACTACAGTATGCGAGTACCACAATGTACAGTATATAAACACGGACAATAAAACAACAGTTTTCGCTTATTAAATGACATCCAATGTTTCATCTTCGAGGTTTCTCAGACGTTAGTTACAGTAGGCAATTGTCGCATGGAGGTCGTTCCAGCCGTGGTTGGGGGGATTAGGCCCGGGCTTGCTCACAAAGAAACTAAGTCCCTTGCTTATTAGGGGGGTCTGCATTGCATTAAAGGTAATGCAGTTTGCAGATCTGCATGAGAAATTCTGCATACGCGGATGAGGGCTGTATGCCCTAAAGCGTAGCCTACCGACTACTGGGTGTGAGTGTAGTGTATGTGGTGTGTTTGGTGCTTGTAAATGAGTGTGCTGGTGTACCTTCGTCCTGCAAGCCAGACTCGGTTGCCCACCGGTCGCTGGTTTCGATGCGAGCACAGAGTTCTCGTGGGTAAGCACGGCCGTCAGGAGGACGCGCATGTAGAGGGGCAAAGCCTTGCAGGTGAGCATGCGGTTCGTTGTCTGACGTGTTGAACCTGCCAGGGGACAAACTCATCACGAACCCACCCACCGACTTCATCCTCAGATCACGCGCGATTGTGCTATTCCTGATATGGCGGTCGGCCCCTACGATTGCTCTGGCAATGTTCTGTCGCGCTTAGCTAGAGCCTCCAGGCAATTGTTGAGAAATTACAAGTATCTAGTGTACAATACTGTGCCATAGGGTGAACATGTGCTACTGTGATACTCATCACCATTGGCTGATGCGCTGATGTTGTATACTAAACTTTGAGTGCTCGTCATTAAAGGCAATAAATCAAATTACAGAAATTTTAAGTGCATTTCAGTTTGGAACTATTTGATTCCATAGCCGCAATATGTATATGAGGAATTTAACAATTGTTTTGCTATTGGTTATGGGGTTGCGGAATCCCTTTTACCACTACAGACTAGTTAATTGAAATCGTAACATTGTGCGGTCCAGTTATGCACCGCATTGTTGTATCTGTTTGTGTGTTTGCGTGTTGTGTGTGTGTGAAATTATAGGAGAAATTATACGGATGTTCCAAAAGGTTGCTCATATTAAAAGCTAAAATGGTTAAAAAAATATTAGAATAATTACAAAATGTTTATTCTCGAAATATATTGCATAGTGGTACTAGGCAAGTCCATGTTGCCGAAATATAAATAGAATTGCAATATTTTGTCCAAATAGCGTCTACAGAGACTTATAAGAGTCGTCAAGATCAAGTGGGACCTGCAAATCACCCATTATACGTCTGCTTTAACGCCAGTGAGCATTCTGTATTTTAAAATCAGTTTTGTGTTTCTACTCGGTTAAAGTGGTTGATTCATATCCGTAACCTTAATTTTGAGATGGCCCCATAAAAAAATCGTCTGGAGTGGAGTCTGGTTTCCTTGGGGAAAATGAATTCTTATCCTTTAATGTCAATTCAGTTTTAATTTACGCTGTTTATATTCGACTGGGTTTTAATGCTTTCGCTAATTGAATTTTGGGCGCGACTTAATGAAATTCCTTCTTTTGAAAAGAGTATGTTGTTTTTTATGTTTAAGGCCTTTACGCTACTTGTAGAATGATGATAATCGTGGATCGTTGTACCGGATTCTTGAAATTGTTAACTCCTGTAGCCTTGAATTCTATTGTGTATAAACCTGTCCCGTAAATTTAAACTGTTAAACTTATAAGCACCGTATTGCATAAACTGAATTATATTTTGAGAGTGAGACTCATATACAAAATAGGAGCTGAGACTTAACTTCGAGCTTCCTAACGTAAAATGGAATTTGTCTATAGGCGATGGATGCCTCGGCCGAACAAATCGCAAGCAAAGGGTGAGAAAACCGTGAGCGCCGTGAAGTCACCCGCCGCCTCCGACAAGCCATCCCTGAAGAAGGTACCCTCTGAAAAGAAACTTAAAGTGAGTACAAGTGGTTTTGCATCTCAAACGTTTTACAGCGATACGGAACATTTGATGTATGCAGATATTAATGGGTAACGGTAGTCCCTAAGTTGCTCATTTGTTCGTTTGATAATGATAAAATTGTTATAAAGTAGCATTATTCTGGCCCCCGTGAGCATGTGTGGGTGTATACACACACATAGAAGCACACGAGATACGTGACTCGAGGCCCGATATCATACAATTTACATCGTTTTTCTGTATTTGAAAAATAACCACCAACGAAACGCAACATCTAATATATAAAATTCTCGTGTCACAGTTTTCGTTGCCATACTCCTCCGAAACGGCTTGACCGATTCTCATGAAATTTTGTGAGCATATTGAGTAGGTCTGAGAATCGGCCAACATTTATTTTTCATCCCGATATTCCCACGGGATCGAAAGTTACGCGGGTGAAACCGCGGAGCGCAGCTAGTTTGATATAAAATGTAGTGTCGGCCGTCAGACTTCGATTAATTCAGAGCCACAAGGGAGTGGCGACACGTACAGAGGTGTGACGTTATTTTACGCCACTACAGGACACGCCGTTTTAAGGTCGAATGTGCGAGCCTGTCCTCGGCCGGCGCGGCGGCCCCGGCGCTACACACCCTCTAAATAAATTCCGATGTATACATTTGAATAAACAATTTGCGTTAAAGAAATTGTGCCGCGACTACCGGCGAGTAGGGTTTCTCATATCTTGACCTTTTTTATTTCCCGGATCACGAGAAGTCTCGACTACTATTTCTCGGGAATTCCCGGGAAATCGAGAAATATGGAAAATTTTCAAAATATGTGTGATTTAACAATAAAACTACGCTTTTTTTGCAATGTGCAACATCCTATAACAACTATAACATCCCATAAATCAACAACGTTTATTTTTAATTTCTAGACTAAATATCGAAATAAACTCTAGCGAGATCTTTTAATCATTATTTCTACAGTCAATTAGGATTAAATAAAAAAAATCTTTTTGTTAGAAGTATTTCTTATAAATGGAGTATTTTCTTTACACAATTTACTAATTAACAATCATCTTAGGCTAATTACAATAACAAAATGTTATTTTGTTAAGAAAATAAGCCTTTAAAAATACGATGGTGTTTATTGCTTCATCTGACAATCAGTTCCTTATTTTTGTTACAAAATTTCCAGACAAGGAGAAAACCCGTGTATTGTCTGTTGATGTAGGCTTAGCTGACAAAACAGCTTTGTATAAGAATTCTAGATTTGGCGTTCTTTTGCCAGTTGATTCGTATAATTGAAATTCTTTTTTAATCAAGCTTCTTGTCAAAGCAGTTTCAGTATTGCTCGTACTGTCTGTTGCTGCCATTTTAATAACCAACTAACAACACACCACGTGATAGGCGCGAGCGAGCGCAAGTGCGTTATAGAGTTTTTAAAATTTTTTACTGAATTTCTCGATGTCTCCTTTTCTCGACCACTTTTTTCTCGTCTCGAGTAAGGCAAAACTTCCCGGGAATTCTCGATTTGAGAAGTCTCGAAGAGAAACCCTACCGGCGAGGTACCTCTCGCTTACGCGATACTGGGGTGAAGTGACTGTGCTATCGCGCTTCGTGCGGTGTCCAAGTAGCTGGTGGCTCATGGAGGTGGGAGGAGGAAGGAGGACTACGCATCTGTTTAAACTCTATACGGATGTGTAAGCGTCGGTAGGCATGAGAATGGCTCCGACTGCTCGTTTGCACTCGAATACTGTAAAAAAATATCCAATCTATTCCCCTCTTTTATATCGAAATAGGTGTTAATTTGAGGGAAATTGGAATTACTTCCTACTCCTCCTACTTTCTTCTGATTAAATTCGTTACGGGTCCCAAGACAGATTTAGCTTTTCCCTCGGGCTCCCTACGATCATATCAAAGGGTCAAGTGTGGTTACCGCTGTCGATCCTGGCGACAGAGGAGTAGCAGCGGTGGGAACAAGTGGTGGGCCAAAGTCCGTTTAAAAAAAATAACTGATTATTTACGAAAAATATGTTGTACTGAAATTTTATAAGTGTAAGTATGATGTAACATTCTGTAAGCATCATCCTGATCTGATGTTGGAGGAGGAATTTGGTCATGAGATCTCTTTATAAAATATTTGCGATATTTCACTAACGAGTGGTGGGCCAAAGCCCGAGTAAAAAAACAGGTGTTAATTTATTGTGACTGTCCAGTTGCCGTACGTGGACAATGGGCGCGGAGAAGACGGCGAGAACGAGAACAATGGCACAGCTGTGGCCATCGACGAGGGCGAAGACGACGCGCCCGACGTAGAGCTGCCGCCGCCGATGAAACCCATCCAGGTACACGTTGTTATATATTATTATGTACTCCGCGCTGTGGTCACGACCGGACACGACAGTCTGATCGTAACGACGGCTGGTGTAACCCGGCCGTAACGTCGAACGGTCGTTTTCGCTAATACCTTCTTGATCCATATGAATATTAATTTTGGTGAGAGGTAGTACCACACCGCACGCTTGCATGTAGTCCAATTGGGCCGGCAAGACCGGGGAGGTACCTCTCGCTTACACGAGACCGGAGTAAAGTGACAGCTGTGCTGTCGCGTTTCGTGCGGTGTGTAAGTAGCCGGTGGCCCATAGAGGTAGGAGGAGAAACGAGGGCAGCACATCTGTATAGCCTCTATGCGGATGATTGTGGTCGTCGATAGTCATGAAAATGGCTCCGGCTGCTCGTTTGCCCTCCTATACCATAAAAAAAAATATATTAATAATATTATGAATTCGAAAGTGTGTTTATTTGTTTCTTTCTTTGTCCTTCTTTCACATCAAATCGGATCAACGCAACGATACTAACTAAATATCACAATATTTACTACCAACTATCTCCATACTAAATATCACATCGATCCATTGGACTGAAGACCATCGGCTTCTTTTTACCGAGAATAACTACGCGAGCGAATTCGCAGGTAACAGCTAGTACTTATATAATAAACGACAAATACTTCATGGTGTTAAAACCTTAAATGTATAACAAACGCGAACCTACAAGTAATGTACTCATTGTTATAATGAAGTATTTCTTCATTAATTATATGCCATAACCTGGTTATAATGACGTCACTGGATGCGTAACTACATTAGTCTACTAGTATGCCGTAATGAAGGTGTACGTCAAGATTTCCGCCATTAAAGGTTCTGCTACCTAGAGACGATATTTTTTTTATACATTCATCTAGATTCTTAGGTAATTAAATTCAGTCATAATTATAGCGGATTTGATATACAAATAATAAAATATTGCTTTTAATTTTTATTTTTAATCAAGTTTTAGATCTTCAA
Source organism: Calycopis cecrops (assembly GCA_001625245.1). Lineage (NCBI taxonomy): Eukaryota > Metazoa > Arthropoda > Insecta > Lepidoptera > Lycaenidae > Calycopis > Calycopis cecrops. Next base: position 47,352 of record LUGF01029562.1, on the reverse strand, counting down.
ATAATTACATCGAATTTATTCTGTAATTGCATTTTATATACACACTACAAACCTGCCGACCGAATTTCAGCCTCACAACAAAAACTCGTTTTTAATGTCGCCATTTACTTGGTATTTTACATTCCGTAAAGTCCGAAGTGAAACTTAAAGTAAGTACTTAAAACTTGCGACAACGTTTCGGATACTTTACACCAGCCATAGTTTTGGAGGCGCCGAGGTGTCAGATGCATTAATGTCACCAAGTTATTACAAGTACTTACAGCTAGAGACTAGGGTTGCCAACTCTCCCGGAATTCCGGAATTCTCCCGAAAAAAGGAGTTAATTTTAAAATTTCCAGGCTCTAGACACGCAGGTAAAATCTCCCGGCTCCAAACAGGCAGGTAAAATCTCCCGGATTGGCGAGTGGCGGGCGGCTTGCACCACCGGCGGGCAGTGCCAAATTTAATTATTTTAATCTCATAATGTCAAAAATGATGCCTTCCGACCACAGGACGTTTAAATAAATATATATATATATCTGGCAATGTGCTCTTTTTGGTTCTCCCGGATTTCTGATCAACGGAGTTGGAAACCCAAGTGACCCGTGCTGTTATAACATAGTTCGTTTAACTAGAACTTTGCTTTATCTACGCTTTTTGATAATCGAAATACAATTTTGACATAGTTTCCGTACGAAGTGTATAATATAAGAAACGGTCGTAAATCATATTTAATGTGGCCTGTCCTAATGACGACATATGTTAAAGATTTTTTCATCATTCAATTTGTTAACTACTGAAAATATTTGAATATCAAAGGTTTTAATGTTGTTGTTGTAAAACAAAGGTGTAGTTAACTAATAAATTGAAATATATAAGCGGTATAACATATTGGAATTGTTTCGTGGCGCTTTCAAACTAACACAGTATAGTTAGTGAAGTTTAGAAATCCCTAAATTTAGCTTATCGCTCGCTACAGTAGAGCGACCAATGTGAATGGATACGACACAATATCTCGGAGTTAGTTCCGCTCACAGGTTGCCGTGCTCAGTCACCCAGGTCTGACCTCAAACTTTTACTTCACCAATAGGGAATATGCGTATGATTCAAATAATGATAATTTTTTTTATATGTAAAGTCTTTTCCTGTAGATGTGCGTACGTATTAATATTTTTTTGTATAATTTTGTTTTCAATCAGAAAATAATTATTGAAAAGTGCAAAAATTATGCGGGAAGATTGAATTATGTGAAACACACGCCATTGGTCGGAACGAATTGTGACGTCAAAGTTCATAAATAACATCATTGTTCACGAGCATTGGAGCATTGCCATTGGTGGTTGTTATGATGCGTGACGTCATGTCAGCGCGGCAAAATGGCGATCGTTTAAAAAGCTGTTATCGGCCTACTAATTTGAAACATTTTTTTTGAACTTAATATTGTTTTTTCAGCGCTGATATTTTTTTTACATTAATGTAATTATGTAAATTATCATTTAAAAATATAAAAAAAATACATGCATATTCCCTATTGGGAACGTGCACGAAACATAGAGGCAGCACCGAATGTAACGCGTCCTAGTGATCATTTTAGGAATTAAGTACTAGCCAAACACTAAGCAAAACACAATGACATGACATATGTCATATCATACGTACAAGCGAAAATTTGCTAGCATAAGGTTCGCAATTCAGCCACTAGTTAGCGTGGCAGTCTAGAAGCTTGATCCCTATACCTAATACCTAATGTAGGTGTACTAAGCATCATAAAATAACACGATAAATTTAATTTTTACCCTCCCCATCGGTCCAGTGGATCTATTTCAATTAACGCCAAGGCCGTTCTCCTGATACAGCATATCATTTATACAGCATCCAGCATATTAATCAACATTTACAGTAAAAACTGACTAACACAGCTTTTTATACAAGTAGGTACGTACTTAGTCTCAAGACTGTCCGTCACACTACAATATTCGCCGAATAAAAATTATATCGCAATCTGTATAAAAATAAAAGACATGTCCACAAATTATTCAATAAGTCATAAAGTCCAATAGTTCAGTAAAATATGCTCAGTAAAGGACACAGGTGTTTTGCGTGCATGGTGGCTACAAATAACGGAAAACGTGCTAACATTGACCAATGCCTAAAAGCACTCAAACTGTCTGCCCTGTGTATGCGTGCTTCAATCTAAAAAGTTTTACATTGGAGGGGGATGGGGGGTGGAATATGATTTAAACTGTTCACCCACTATTATGAAAACAGAATGGACTAAAATGTAAAAGTATTATGAATGCAGAATAAACTTAAAAATATTGCTCAATTGCTCCTTTGATTCGGAATGACGTCTTGAATAGTTTTTTAATGTGTTTAGTCGTAAGTAAAAAATACAAAAGTTATAAACAAGTCAAAAGACCGGGATGGTTGGCGAAGTTTGGGGGAGGCCTTTGCCCAGCAGTGGGACAACATACGCTGAACAAAAAAAAAAACAATTTTACATAAAATATGAAAGCATTTAGTTCTCCTCTCATTGCTTGAAAACTGTTAAGAATTAAGAAAAAGGAGTCTCTGGCTGGTTCGCGCGGGCCGCGCGGAGCGCTATTTTCATTGTCAAGTTAAAGTTATAAATAATGAAGATAGAGTAGTTGTATGTGGAAAATGTTTCCTCCTTTAGATATACGTTCCTTTCCTTTCTTGGCTTTTATTTAAACTGCTCTAAAAATAAAAAAGAGAATCAAATTAAAAAAAAAAGAAATCAAAAATTACCAAAGAATCTGATAAACTTAAGTCATAAAATGAATTAAAATAGTGTATTATAACATTGAACATTCGCGTTAACTTAAGAAATCATTACATAATCTGAAATAGACATTATTTCATCTATTAATATTTTATTGAAAACTTGAAGTACCTACTCTTGAAGTAGATGCCAATATTCTGTGATCTGTCGCACTGATAGTATTATGTGGCAGAATCTGGTTTACATAGCCAGTTACGCTTACAATGGTTTTGGCACCGACTTAAATATGCCTTATTCATTTTTCCAAATTATATTGACCATAGATATCAGAAGTAAATATATCTCTATGATATTGAAATATGAAAAATAGAATTCAAATTGTTGTTAAGTCGATTTTAATTTGGTTTTGTTAAACTCTATATTACAATAACAGTGTACAATGACAGACATATGATATTGATAATAATTATTAAATCGTAATTGGACGCTGATAATGCAAATGATATTAATGAGTAGCCCCAGCCCGCCGACAGTGAACTATAACTTGACACGCGTCCAGTGCAATGACATTCAATACTGTCCCGCCC
>LUGF01029562.1:33635-44000 GCA_001625245.1 Calycopis cecrops | reverse complement strand
CAGCCAGGGTGGGCACTTGAAATAGATGCTCGCTTGATATGGCAAAAAATGTAAGTTCCCCTTCATGCCTAGAGGGACTGTTACTGGGATCATATAAAATATAATCTTTCGAGAAAACCTTTAATTGTATATATTTTATTAGTAGCCAGCATCTTTTCACTCGAGGATTGTGAAGGTTTAAAAGATTAAGCTTGCTAAGTTCTTGCTAAGTTGTTGTAACAACTATGTTATTTTGTAAATATCAGCTTTCATGCCGCGCTTATTTTCGTACATATAAATACTGACAGGCAATAAAACGAAATGTTTGCGTTACATTTTTTTTTAAGTTCTTCATTTATATGTAGGTCAGGACTATGTATGAAACATTTCGTCACGTTCGCAATAATCTTATTCATCGCATTGAACCTTTTCATCCTAAGATATTTATTAAAATAATTCATATCTTAAATTGGATACTAAAATCACCTATACCCGCAACTACAAATTCATTTTAGGTTTTCATATTTATTATACATACATACACACATTTTTTCATATTTGTTTCCGGGCGTCTTTTCTGGCGTGATCCCAATAATGCAGTTGTAGAATTTCGTTAATTCGTAGTTCAAAATACAAAATGTTTATACTACTTGTTTATAATCGAATGAGATTTTCCGACATTTGGCAATGAATTATAGAAGTATCAAAGTTGTACTGTGTAAGTACTATGTCAAATGTTTGCTGGACTGTATCCAAGCGATAAAGACGCGATAAAATTAAATAACATAGTAGCATCGTAAGGATTCACTCGGAACGTTCTTATTAATGTCGTTATATCCTTGTGATTCTCGGATTGGCCCGAATTCGTGTTATTCTGAGAACGGTAGTCATCGGTAAACCTCGGTGGAGTATATTATGATTGCAGGTTATTTGTTTTATAAATATTTTATTACGAAAGTTATTCGTTTAATCGCTGACGGTTAAGGGCCGTATATGTACAGGAGAATCACCCAATAGCTAAGCAGAAAATATACTAGCTTATTATTGATTTACTAGCTTGTGCCTGTGACTTCATTAGGGTAGCGTAGTAATATTATAATCAAAGTGATTTTTTATTATTTGCCGAAACTCCGACTTCCCGTAGGAATGAGCTATTTTACCGTAGCAAAAAGTGTTTTCGATGTTGACCAAGCTTAGTATAAATACAACACAAAAAGTTTCATTCGAATCCGTCCAGTAGTTTCGGAGATTAGCCCGGACAAACAGACAAACGGACATAGTGACAGACAAAAACTTAAAAATATTGAAAAGTTTTCTAATACTATTTTTTTTATGGTATAGGGGGGCAAACGAGCAGTTGTTGCCATTTTCATGACTACCGATGCCCATAGACATCTGCATAGAGACTATACTACTATACTACTCTCTCATTCGTTTTAACATCTCCCCAATTAGTTTTTCATAAATGTATTTAATGTACGGACACACGAATTATTTTACTGTTTTATTATATGTTCTTATTACTTTAGCAATTTTTATAACGCATAGGCTAAAGATATTTCTTTATTGATTTACTCCAATAGCTAATTGTAAATTATAAATAAACCAGCACCAGATTAAAGTATAGTAAAGTATTAGTGAAGTAAGACGTAGGTAAACTAAATCACAATAGTTACAGTATATGCGTTTAGGAAAAAAAAATAAGCAAATTTATGTTGGCCAACATTTAGTAAAAATTTGTGAATTCTCTTGTTGCTAAAATGTTGTAAGAGATATATTTACAAAGTTAAGGACAGGCTGAAATGTGGTGATCCGCACTAAGCTCGTGCTAAAGGCGAGGCCGTTTTACTTCGCGGTCCAGTGGTCGCGATTATGTGCCACCGCCTGCATTATAGCAGGCGCCTGTCTCAATAATTCACGGCTTATAAAACATTTTATACTTTCATGAAAGCGAACCTGCTGATCTTCCCTTTGTTCGTATTTTGATGGATCCCTTCGTTAGCTACAGCTATTTAAGTTTTTATCGTATCTAATCTTTATCTTCTTGGTTAGTCACCAGTGCGCTTGAAATAACTAACCGTGGTTTGGTATTTCATAATATTTTTTCTATGATATTTCTAACTTGCTTAGCAGGAACAATATGTTTTCATTAGACATTTTCTCATAAGGTTTTCATTGGAAACGAAGATCAAAGGAAGTAGTATTAATTAATCCTCATCTTAAAATAATCTATAAAGTCCTTTTGTAATGCTTGAGAAATTCTTATTTAATTACGGAATCATGTATAAAAAAGAATTAATAATATAGTACTCTACTTATATCTAGCGTATAATATATTCAACAAGCCCTTTTGGTTGAATATCGCAATACAATGTGCGGAGAGGGGAGTTGAATACGGTGTAATTTAGTGTCTGTGTAACTACGTGTCAAATTAATACTTTATGTGACATGGGTCAGGTCAATGTCCTCCAAACACGACCGGGCTACATTATTCAGCTCCAACTACCACGTAATTAATACATTGAGCTAGTTTTTGTTTTTCCACAGAAGTGCAAAACATAAAAACGCTTTTGATAAACTAATAATATCTGCACTACCAGAGGTTAAACAGATGCGTTGTAAAGCCAAAAATATCCGCACAATCTACCAGAGGTTAAACAGACGCGTTGTCCCTTCTTGAACCCAACTCCCCCAACGGGCCATCAAGTTGAATTAGTAGAGTTATTAAATCGGCCCGCCAAGGTCCGACCGTATATTTGTATATCGTATTGCACATGGGTGCTTAACAAGTAATAATCTAAAACGGTCGAGGCTAGCTCTCGCAAACGAATAAATGCGCAGAGGATGCGAGCTCTAGAAATAACCCCTTTATTGCGATTCCCCTGACCTTCGTCACTTGGCTGTCAACGATCTCGGTCGTTCCTAATCGAACGCGCCAATATTTTTTTATGACCAGATTATGTTTGCAAATCACATAAAAATGTTTGCCCAATAAATTGATTCATTCTTTATAAAGATAGTTATTTTTATGTGATAAAGATACGTATATTATGTGTTGTAACTTTACAATTGTTTGATACTATATGAAACGAAAATGTGGTTGACACCGGCGGTGGTATAATCTATTTGTGAATACATATACATGCATAATATAAACGTAAATTTATTCTCTGCTTACCCCATTCCCTCTCAGGTTGTGTCCTACATTCTTACTTCTGTTTGTATCAATGTCTTTGATGTCATATTTATAATATATATAAAACTCGAACGTGACATAGCCATCTATCAACGCACAGCCCAAACCACTGTACGGATCAAGCTGATATTTGGCATCCAGGTAGATGTTACGACGTAGGCATCCGCTAAGAAAGGATTTTTAGAAATTCAACCCTTAAGGGGGTGAAATAGGGTGTTGAATTTTATACGGATTTCTTAGAAATTAACGCGGGTGAAACCGCGGGGCACAGCTAGTTTATAATATAAATGGCAAACGAGCCTTTTGATGACAACTAGACTTGTAATCACACACGTATAGTTAATGCTGTACTCAATATTAGTATTGTCATAAATTCTCTTTGTTTCGCAGAACCCCCAAACAGTTCTTCAGAAAACGCCCATCCAAGCGGCTACTGCCTCAGAGGATGTAAGTACTACTGCTCTCTTTATACGTTAACATCAAATTAATTATAATGACTAGGTCCTCGTCTAAATAACTTTCACGCGCAAACTTCTAACTTGTTACTAACCCGCTAAAGGTTAAGGTTATGGTGCTTGACAAAACATGGGTGACATGTTGGTGAAATTTTCAGAACTCGTTGGCAATGGACCCCCTGGAAACTAACGGAGGTCCCGCGGACATCGCCGAAATAGAGCAAATTGTCAAGGAAAAAATGGTTCGATTCATATCAGAGCATGTAATGAGTCGCATGATGACCAGCGTCTCTTCTTCCGATCTATCTTCATTTTGAATATTACATAAAAAAATAATGTTAAATTTATTTATTATTACATGAGCATTAATGTAAATTTATTTACTATACATAAATGTATTTATATTTACATAAAAATGATTTCATAAAATACGGAAGATATCGGAAAAGAGAAGTGATTTGTAGGTTTTCAGAGAGTATTTATTTACTCGTTATTTGAATCGCTTTGATTTGTCGGCTTTGATATTATTAGATCACTCCGCGTGTTCACTTTATGTATTTTTTATTTGCAGTATTATTTAATCATTTAGTTTGCATGTGTGTGTGTCGCATCCGCTTCCCAGTAGATAACACTCGATAAAAATTATGATCCTTAACATTTTAGTCATTATTTATTCACGCGTAAACATAAATCAATATTATTTTTAATGATTTATGAATTAAAAGTATATGAGTGTGATAAAACTATGTATACATATACCTGTATTTATATGTATATGTGACATTCAAATGTATTTCTAAGCAAGATAATGAATGAACGAAGTAAGTAGCCGCATTTTACTAATCTTTTGAGTACGTACATCATGTGGGACATAGATAAAACGTCCTTTAGCAATCAATATGGAAGAGTATAACTAACTCAGTCGAGTAAATTGATTGAACGGCGTCCCGGATAAGTCGGGCTTAAGTACAGTATTGCATTACCGACTGTTGAGGCGACAAACTTGAAACTACTTCCAATACAATCAACTGTCGCGCACAATATCGGCATCACTTCACATTTAAATATTATATTCAAATGTCAAGTGAGACGACAGTACTTAATTATAGGTTCCCCCTATAGAAGCTCACTACTATTTACAATGTAGAGATGTTCACGTTCAGTTATTGGAATAACGTGGTTATTTGTCATTTGTAAGCAGCTAAATTAGTTGATAGCAAGCTAGGTCTCCTTCTTTGGGCGATTTTAAGACAAGGAACTATGTGTTTAAATTGAAAGGCTCTTACTTTTTTTGAATGACTTTGTGGCAAGTTTGTTAGTAGTGCAAAAAGACTCAATATATTGGTACTAGATTTCCAGGTGATTTATTTGTATCCGTTGTATGTCAAAACTTTGTATGATTTATGTGGCGACCAATTTGATTAGCCACTCATGCCATTATGTTATTAAAAACTATTAAGTCCTCTATTTTTTTTCATTAGATACATTTGGTCAGTTTCCTGTCTTGTTGTCACATAACTGTGTCATGGCGGTGGTAGTCACTAATCACCTTTTTTATTTTTTGCTTTTTTTTGCCCCTTATAATAAAATAAAAAAACTAATTCTACTTAATGTTTAATTCTCAATAGGTATAATACATATTGTAAAAATACTTTGTCAGATGATTTTGTTCTATTGTTCGACTTTTATAAAATATCATTTATAATTGTTATACACAATTTTACTGTTGTATATTATTATGACAAAAACATTAGTGACGAGTTTCTCGTGAATTTACTAAAACAATCAATAAATAATACCTCCATGCTATTTTTGTCTTGAGAAATATCAAGTTTAATTAGTTTTCTCTCTTTATTATGGCTTCTTTTTGTTGTTGAATATTATATTGTGTGAAGTAGTAGATGTAGTTTATTATTTTTGAATTAAAACGAATATTCACCAGGCAACGTTCGTATATAAATGATTTCTGTTGTCTGATTCTGTCTGTTGAAAAATAGTTTATAAAAATTGTTAAAAATTATTTATGAAACATTTTTCCCAACTTCCCAACTTGTGGAAAGCGGGGAGAGCTGCAAAAACCAGTGTTTACGGTATTTTTTTTATAAGCAAATGTTGCCTTTTTATGAGCCAACATTGGTTTTTAACCTTCGGCATACAAGGTGGGGTTATTTTAACCCTAGATCCAGAAAAATACGTCGATTATAAGTAATAGTCGAGCCACCACTAACTAGACTTTAAACTTTGCTGCATCGACTCATGTCCTTAAGTCAGTGCTGTACGAACTGCGCTCGTGTGTACGTCCCCCCCCACAAAATTTGATGAATTTTAGAAGTACTTTGGCATTTTTTGTTTTTTTTTCTCATGATTAAAGTTTATTTCTTAAATTATATTGAGTTTTAATTATTACTTTATAACTTATTAAGCCAACAACCCTATCTAAGCCGTTGTATTAAAATAATACCCTTAATAGAAAGATATTTATTATGGTGCTATTTTAACCCCATGTTGTGCGGGCAAGGAGTTTTTTTCATCTTGTAGCCGAAGGTTAAACTGTTTTCTGATTTTTTCTGCTCCTACATTTAAACGACAATATGTTCATCGCTTTTATAAGCACGATACACTGTTTGTAAACTATTTATTAACAAATGTTACGTAATGTATTCACGGTTTAATGATATCGTGTGTGTGTGTCTGTGTGCGTGTAGGAGCAACACGGTGGCGCCGCTGGGGGCGGGCGCGCGTGCGACGAGGACGACGAGCCGCCGAGCACGCCGGGCGCAGAGGGCGTCGACGCCGCGCTCAAGAAACGGGAGTATGTTCTGCGGGAGCTGTACGAGACGGAGGAGATATACGTGGCCGACCTGCGGCTCGTGTGCGAAGGATATATGAAGCATATGATGGTAAGTCGGCATCTGACGATATACTTTCATATCTGAGTAAGAGGTAGCGCTATTGCTTAACAATGTCATAGTGACAGCCCTATTTCTCTTAGAAGCTTCCGTTCCATGGCAGCCCTACTTATAGAAGTAGGGCTAAGAGCAAGTTTAGCCCACAACTCATCGGCAATATATGTGCGGGTGTGCTATTGCGTGCCATTGCATTGTAATGATATAGAGGCAGCCCTATTTTTCTTATTTGAAAACGTGGTCCTTTGTCGTGGTAGCCCTATATACAGAAGAAGGGCTAAAGCGAACTCTCGTCCCCACTGATTCTAATGTGTCGCAAGGGTTCACCAGGATTTAAGTACCTAGGGTTGCTGCGACAGGGAAGTTCCTCTCGTCCACAACAGTCGCCGGAACTGATAAGTGTAGAAGTACCTAACGTGTTTGGTTATCCTATAACCCCCCAAAGTATATGTCCGACGTTTTGCTATAAAGAGAATCTATACATATAATTAGTAATAGGTCTTTATATTACTTAAAAATACAATGCATATTGAACTAATTACTTACAGAACTCTGCATTAACCATATCTCACACTGGATGAGCTTGTATCTCCAAAGTAGCTATAAATATTTACAAAAACCTGGAATATCAATTAAAAAATATTTTTCTCATAAGCTTGTTATACGGCAATTAATATCTGTGCAACACAAAACAAATGAATTGCGACTTGCGAGTTCAAAGAGCGACGCTCCCGGCTCCCTTTCAAATTCATTACGACCCGCCACTCGATACAATATTTTGATTTACTTTGTCAAAGGGAATTTATAAACGTATTGTCGCTGTCACAATGAGGGCCCCTTTGCTTTTGTGACGCTCCGAGTCGGAGATGCTTCAGTTGGGATCATGTTCAAATAATCTCTATATATTGTATAATCCGTTTGTATATTGTACAATTGTAATCATCGAAAGATGTTTGCGGATGACAAACATGCGGCAAGTGCTCTGTCAATAAACCGATCAATCCGGCAACCAATTCATTGAAATATTATATGGGAGACGGCTCATCTTTGTGTAGAACTTTCTTATATTTTTATTTTCCCGTTCGATATACAGTTGATAAGAGGTGTTCAATCAAACATAAAGATGTCATAAAGATGAATAAAAAGATAATAATCTACTTTTCTTCTAAAGTATTTAGTAGCTATGCCATAAGTGTAGCAATAACGGAATAATATATATTTTTGAACAAGAAAAGATATTCAAATGCGAGAAGTGTCAGTATAAACCGTACATATAATATAAGTGTACGTATATATACCTAGTAAAAATAATGTCGTTCTAGCCGGATTCCGCCTACATGTTATAGTGCACAGTGTTTGCTTAGACACAAGTGTTTCTATTTCATTCTCGTACATCGATCGGACGGCAATCCGACACGACCGGAGAGAAATCAGGCGCAGAACCAACGCTTTAACATGCTCTCCGAGGCACAGGAGTGTAACATCGCCAACTTTCTAACTCCGGACTGTTATTAGAGATACCTGGTGCCAGCGTCTTCTTTCGCGTAGCGTATGCCTATTATAATCAAAGTTTCTTTCAGATTTACGGATTCGTCGGTTAGAGTATACTTACTGTATTTTCCATAAGAATGTGCGATTTTCCCGCAATAAAATTTGTTCTAGATGTTGATCAGGCTTATTATCTATACCTACTCCACAAAAAGTTTCATTCGTATCCTTCCAGTAGTTTCGAAGATTAGCCTGCACAAACAAACAGACAGACAGCTATAGTTCTGTTATTTCAATATCGCCCTCATTTAAATTTTCGTAAATATATTCAATGTACAGACACATGGAATTTACTGTTTAATTATATGTATAGATTGAAAAATTCCACTGACACTTTTTGGTCCGATCCGGAATTCGAACCCGGGACCTCCTGACTGTGGTTGAACAATTGAACATCCTTACCACTAGACCTAGAGACAGTCAAAATATACATAGGTTAAAGGTACAGAGTATAGACGACTTGTGAATTTACCCCAGGACCCCAACACCGATCCACCTCTGCCGGAGGCGCTGCGCGACCGTCGCCTCCGCATGATCTTCGGCAACGTGGAGGCGATATACGAGTGGCATCGCGAGTGAGTACATTACATTTACTCTCACTTGCAATACATAATATTAAACATGATTGTTGTTGTTCGGCGTGTTTCATGTTGCCGCACATCGGATGTTTTTATCCTTTGGAGTTATTTCCAACGTAAACAATGATAAACGGACATGCGTTTTTATCCAAGTCGGCCATGATAAACACGCCTTCGTATATTTATGTTTTAACTAACTATACCCCGAGCCCGTTGCTACTCTTTCTCAGAAAACTTCTACCGTGATTTCCGAACAAACTTGCTAAAGACATCGGTGCTCTATCTCCTACCATCTCAGACCCCATACAGGACAAACATACAAACATACATTGATTTATTATGTTACTGATTATGTTTATAGAACGCTAGCGCTTTGCTTGCCAGGCGAAATTGATTAAGTTATTTATAACCTAACAGTATAGCTATGCAGATTTTAATAAGTATATTATTTTGCCTCAGCGGCATTGCCGATATTATTAATCTACTAATTTTTATGTACTTATTTATTTTTTATATGTAATTTCTTCTGCGATAATTTTTATTCAAAAGTATCTTTTGACTGATTATGCTTGGCGAGTTTATTTTTCTTTTGTTACTTTTATTTATAGTTTATGAGTGTGTGTTTGTTAGTGTATGTCATGTAAGTTTGTGTATATATTAATGTGGGCATGTCGTGGTATTCACGATGGTGTGACGTTGTGTGCAGCAAGTTCGTGCGCGAGCTGGAGGGCTGCGTGTCCGCGCCCGAGCTGCTCGGTCCGCTCTTCCGCCGCTTCCTCGAGAAGAAGATGTTCCTGTACGAGTCGTACTGCCGCAACAAGCCCGTGTCGGAGTACATCGTGTCCGACCACGAGCAGTACTTCAACGAGCTGCGCCACAAGCTCGACCACAAGCTGCAGGTAATTGATATAGCAGCTCTCTCACAAGCGCGTGCAAGCTGCAGGTGCGTGCTGCAGCAGCTCTCACACAAGCGCGTGCAAGCTGCAGGTGCGTGTTGTAGCAGCTCTCACTCAAGCGCGTGCAAGCTGCAGGTGCGTGTTGTAGCAGCTCTCATACAAGCGAATGCAAGCTGCAGGCGCAGTTCAAAAATGCATTGCCCTCCTTCCTCCTCCCTCTTCTACGGGCCACGGTATACTTACCTACATACCGCACGAAAAGAAATGAAATATAATTTGTTTATGGTTTAACAGTAATGAGTCACATTCGCAAAATTGACGAAATCAATAAAATATGTATTTGAATAGCCTCAAATATAATATAACGTGGTGCATATTAAATGCAATAAACATAGAGCGCGTACGAACACGCCTTAAAAACCGACCAAGAGCAAGTCTTAGCCATTATGAAAAATTCTGTAGCTATTACTTTCATATACCTACATGTATTGTACCAAATATCTTAAACCCAGAAACCGTTGTTTAAATGTTTGATGCACTTTTTACTACTTTAGGCACAAAATATTGGCATAATAAACTTTCCGAGAAACTCATGTACCATTACAATGACCTAATCAATAACACCCCATACGGAATACGGCTCTCTTTAATTTTCATGTCATTTTTCAAAATTATACTCCATCATTTTGTATCCGTTCATAAAAATCCAACCTTCCAAATTTCAACCATACAATACCAATAGTATCCGGGTACAGTGACTGTAACATACAGTGGACAGACAGACTGGCGGCCGGAAATTACATGGGA
>LUGF01029562.1:23050-33626 GCA_001625245.1 Calycopis cecrops | reverse complement strand
GCCGTATTTCGCTGTTTGCCAACGGAACCCTAAAAATATTGCAACGCTAGACTCGACGACTAACTTATTAGAAACGGTTAGAAAGAATAGAATATACTCCTGAGTCCTGTTATTATTTTACATTATAATTCGGCAAACGACCGATCAAAACCTTTTGGTGCCTACTAACGCCCATAGTTACACGCATAATTCTCATACTTTTCCCTCTAATGGGACACCAGAAGCCTACAAACGAGGAGATCTGTGATCTGATCTCCCTACAGCGGCTTAGTAGGGTGTCAGTGTTGTACGTGAATACAAAACTGAAACTACAACATCGCTTATAACTTGTACCAAGCGTGAACGTGGATTAAAAACCGATGGAAATTACCGCGAGCTATGACGAAAATTGATTGAATCACTTGTGGATGAGTGACGAATCGCAAATGAAGCGCCCCCGGCCGTTGCGAATGGATTCATTTATACAGCGCTGTACGGGATTACATTTATCTAGCTGATTTTTTACGGATATATAAATTAAATGTAACATGCATACTTTCTTCTCTTTCTCTCTCTCTTTTACGCAAGAGAACTTCTTTTTCATATTTTACACATATTGAAGTGTAATTCATTTTCGGGAAAACACTGGTGTTGATGCACACAAAAACCTACAAGGTAATTTAATTAATTTATCACACACACAGCCCCTTGCTATCTACTATGTTATTGTTATTATCTAATATATAAAATTCTCATGTCACAGTTTTCGTTGCCATACTCCTCCGAAACGGCTTCACCGATTCTCATGAAATTTTGTGAGCATATTGAGTAGGTCTGAGAATTGGCCAACATCTATTTTTCATCCCGATATTCCCACGGGATCGAAAGTTACGCGGGTGAAACCGCGGGGCGCAGCTAGTACTACTATATAATGTTATTCTGGTGTCCACTTCGTTGGTCCTTAATTACAGTAAAAAATATGGGGATACATAAGCGAGTGAAACCACAGTATTCACGTTTCACGACCAGTTCTAATATAAGCCTTTGTCTCTCCTGAAACGCTTCCTGTTAAGGAAAGTATTTTCATGGTCGGTTTACTTCCTAAAATTACTCCTTACAAACAAAGTTACAAAACCATGCCTCTTTATTAATATTAATATAGATTTAATAAACAATAATTTGCATCGACAATACATAATATCTACAAATAAAAACGATGTCGTCCGCCCTACATGTGTATAAGCCCATAACTTCATACCAGGAAGTAGAATTTGATAATTATTTTATTTTTTGATTCGTTATAGCATGACCAAGCTGTATCGTTATGTTTTGAAAATGTTACGAAAATCCTTAAAAAAGTCAGATAATTATATAGATAGGTACGTGTCAGCTATTTCACATGAAAAAGTAGAGTGAGTCTGTAATTATGTATCGAGTCTAATGATAAGGGTGACATGCCCACGGCAAAACGCTTTAAAAATAAAGATATAAAAAAAAGTAGAGAGAGTTAACAAGGAAATAGTACTAGTAATATATTTCGAGTCAATCGTATTTAAACAAATAATTTTGAAAAAGCACCTACGCACACATTCCCTACTGAAAGTGTAGTGTAAATAATGTGACACGCTCAGTTTCCCCTACTGTTTGCCCTTCGACATAACAACGTTTGCTCGGCTGAGCTTAACAGCACCTTTTATCAGATTGATGTTACGTATATATTGTGTTATGTCTTTTCTAAGGTAAACCGATATATATATAAATAAAATTATTATACATTTTTTGTTATATATTTAAATACTACATCATAAAAGCCATAAATAAAATTATCATTCTCCCTCTAGAGCTCAGTTACAGATGAAAATTAAATTCCTTTAGCGACTTTTAGTGACGTAAATTGATAAAAAGTCTCAATTTATATCCAATTGGGAGACATCTGAATTATTTTGACGTTTGGTATTGAAGAACCACTACGAGGATAACATTATTGAGTTATCTCAGAAACAGTGACGCTTAAAACTTTTCCTGGAAATATTACTATTCACCCCTTCATTCTTATTCACCCCTTCATTCTTATTCACCCCGATTTACGGTACGTCTCTCCGTTTTAAGTTCATTATTATTATCAATTTTTTTGTTTAATTATAGAGTTTTAAATCCATGGGGCGTCACGAAATATGAATGAAATTTCCTCAATTTTTTTTGGATATTTTGCCAAATGAAAACGAATGGCATTCTTTTATATTTATATACAATTGGGATTCAATTATTTAAACCTCACACATCTCCTTATTTATTTACCTTCTTACAGCCTTCAAATTATTTCTACAATTGGAAATTGTACCTATTCACCCCCTTTTACCGGTACCTAATTGATATATAATGAGGGTGAAACTAAATGTTATAAGAAAATAAAAAACAGAAGCCAGTTATTAGTTTTAATATATATTTTCGAATTCTATTATCTCTATAATATATCGCGTCACTGAGAAAAGTAACTGTGCTCACTCGTCCTTAGGGATATTTCCGAAGTTCTTTTGAAATGCACTCACGCCTTTCTCGGAATCCACAAAACGATTTCGGAGAATAAAACTGGTAGATTGGTGCTGTATGGTGGGCAACTCAATAGCTAATTCACCAACTTTTGACTGCCAAAAAAAAAAAGTGTTGTCGTGGTGGTGGAATATCCTTCTGTGTGCTAGTTCTTTCCAAGCTTTTTCCAAGGGATAGAAAGATTTCTAACCGTTAAGTCACTAAAATAAAATGTCTTCTATTAACATATAGAGGCACTATATATAGTGCACTTGACTCATACCTATGCCTGCCTATGTCCGAATCTGTTGCTATGTTAATCTTTATCATGTCGCACAACACTGATGTTATCTTCAGTCCTCGCCTTTTGAGGTCCCCTTTTTTATACGCCCTTAGACATCCGCATAGGCTATACAGATGTGCTGCCCTCCTTTCTCCTCCTACTATTGCTACCACTACTACTACTACTACTTACACACCGCACGAAACGCAATAGCACAGAATATTATATCAGTAGATCATCTGTGAGATTAGCGCGACCACGTTTAAAGTCGTTCAACCAGTAATCAGTAGCACGAGATGGGACTTGTCATTCACTTGCCCATCATTTCATTCTTGCAGAATTAAATGACATCAAAAGTAAAAAAGAAAATATTCTCACGTTAAGTTCCTGCTGATCCGCCAAATCTTAATATTATAGGACAAATTAATGAAACACATTCCTAATAATATTGACCGATTTCTATTTTCAAAATTTTATACTTTTTTGCTGAATTTTTTGCAAGTGGCCAGTTCCAAAAACTTTCAATTTCATTCTAGTAATTAAGATTATGTGATTCACTACTATAATAATACACACTAAGCCCCATAAAATGTTAAAATAGTAATAAAAATATTTAATATTCATTGTCTTTTTTTAGCTCGGGGATTTGTTGATAAAGCCGATACAACGCATCCAAAAGTACCATCTGTTGGTGAAGAAGGTGTTGCAGTACTCTGAGAACGCCAACGCAGGGCCCGAAGTGATCGCGGCCCTTCAAGATGCCGTGCAATGCACGTCTATAATACCCAAGAACGCAAACGATATGATGGAAGTGGGCCGCCTCAAGGGATTCACGGTAAGATCACAATGCAATACATACGTAGCGCGCATGTAATACAATGCTCGATATAACTTCAATGCCAAATTGTCACTCAATTTATGCGTGTGCGATGCAAATGATGCAAGCGAATAATTGATTTATTGTAATGTCCGCGATCGGCTCAATCGAATTACAATCAAATTGGTACGTCAATCTGCGGTGATTACCGCTTCTCATGGGTGTAATAGACATATTTTACACTAGCTGGTGCCTGCGACTTCGTTCGCGTAGCGTAGTCATAATATGATCAAAGTGATTTGTTATTGTTTGCTTGCAGTATGCCGAAATTCCGATTTCCCGTAGGAATGAGCGATTTAAGCGCAGTAAAAAGTGTTTTTGATGTTGACCAGACTTAGTATCTATACACCACAAAAAGTTTCATTCGAATCCGTCAAGTAGTTTTGGATATTAGCCCGGATAAACAGACAAACAGACAAAAAAAAATATAAAAATCATTGAAGTGTTCTAATACTATTTTAACATCGCCCCCAATTTAGTATTTCGTAAATATATCCAATGTACAGATACACGAATTTTACTGTATTATTATAGGTATGTATAGATCTCCATTTTAAGTACCATATAACGAGGTTACCTTGATCTCTGCTTTGAGATATTTACCGATAGATGCAAAATGCGAATACCCACATCGATGTCACGCAGCCATATAACTGTGTTATAACAACGAGCCAATAACAATTGTAGTTTGTAATGCATAGCCGCTTATGCGATTTGAAATGAACTTTTACTTTATATTTACTTACTTTTATTAACTTCGCAGCGCTAATGCGATTGGCAATCTAATTTTGAATCATAGTCAATCAAATTAAAATGCGAATAGGCCGACAATAATAATATAATCGTGTCATTTGACTTGATAACTTTAAATTAGCCCAAGTCAATTGCACGCATACTCTTTTTACGTCTACCTGCGCCAGAGCGCTATTAGCCTGTAGCCTCTCGCATAACACCATCGTAAAGTAACAGCTAGCTACCTGACATTAACTTACAAATTGGTGTTACGTTAATCGTTGATATGTATTTTCCAGGGCAACATAGCGGCCCAAGGGAAGCTTCTATTCAAGGAGCCCCTGGTGGTGTCCGACGCCAACAGCGTGAACGACAAGGGGAAGGAGCTGCACGTGTTCCTGTTCGAGCAGTGCGCGATATTCACGGAGGCGGTGGGAAAGAAGAGCCAGTTCACCAGCCCCACCTATAACTACAAGGCGCACATTCAGGTAACTTTTTTTTATAGTATCAGGAGGCAAAGGAGCAGTCGGTGAATTTTCATGACTACCGACATCCGCATAGTGGTTATACAGATGCGTTTCCGTCCCGGGGGGGACGGGCGGGGGGATGATTTATTCTCATATGTAAATATTGTGTGGGACAGCCTCCTACCAAGCGGCCTTACGACTTAGGTAAGGTGGCAGAGAGCCGCTTGATACAAGTGGCTCCAGACCGTGAACCTGGGGCGCTATTTGCGAAGCCTTTGTCCAGCAGTGGGCCTCCTCGACGACGATGAGGATGCCCGTCTTGATCAGGGGTTGTCACCCGTTAGATCACCACTAAATGAAACACATAAATATTAGGCAACATAATGTAACTTGTGACCAAGAAGTAAAGACGAATATTTCCTAATTCTATTTCTGTTAAGCAATAGCTAAGTTCCTATATTCCTGATATCAATAAACTGCTTGAGCTAAGAACTTTGACGTCTATTCTTAAAAAAAGGCATTTTTACATGGGTTCCATTATAAACCCTACGAAATTAGGTTCTCATTCGAAATATGTGGTCGCATACTCTTTATAACATAATTCTTGAACTTACAAGATTTTAACAATGTTATGGACCCCTGCGCAAGAATTTTTTTTTAAGCGTTTATTCGTTATTTATTTGAGTTAAGATAATGCGCATGTCATCTGCGTCATTCTATATAAACTCTTTCTGCCCTTGATACACATGGCATGAATCCCTCAGTAGCTTAAGTAAATCTTCGGGGCCTCATGAAGCCTCTGTCTCCCGGAGAAACCTTCTATTAAACAACGACGAAATAGAATAACATTCACTGCATCGTTGAGTGACTCTGCACAGTCTAATGTGGTTCCTCTGTGCTCCTAATGTCGACATATTTTAAATACTGATACTTGTTAGCTATTTTGTAGCGCCCCCTTTGTTTCGCCTTCATAACCTCAATATTTTATTTTTTTTATAGCATAGGAGGCAAACAAGCAGCTAGGTCACCTGAAATAAAGTGATCACTAACGCTCACTGACATCCGTAACACCAGAGGTCTAACAGATGCGTTGCCGACCTTTGAAGAAAAGAATAAACTCTTTTCTTGAAGGTCCCTAGTAGTAGTTCTCTTACCGGCTCCCTCTAGGAATCCACCGCCCACAAGGGGGCGTTATCGCTCACTTTGGTATAATGTCCGAGGAGCACTGTCAAAGGAACCCAGCTCTATAGCTA
Source organism: Calycopis cecrops (assembly GCA_001625245.1). NCBI lineage: Eukaryota > Metazoa > Arthropoda > Insecta > Lepidoptera > Lycaenidae > Calycopis > Calycopis cecrops. The sequence goes on along the minus strand of LUGF01029562.1, from coordinate 27,506 downwards.
CATTGTTGCATTAAAGGTGAACAAGATGGAACTGGAGGAGACAAGTGGCGGCAACACTTTCATCATCCGCGCCACCAACGGCGAGAAGAGGAAGCCTCGCCAGGCCTTCTTATGCCGCGCGCCCGAGGCTCGCTGCCAGCACTGGAAGTCGACGCTCTCCTCCATACTACGTTCCCAACAGATATTCGGCGAGAGGCTTGAGAACCCCAGCGCCTTCCTGCAGCGCGACGCGTAAGTACTCCGAGCTGCGACGGTTTCACGCGCTTCAGCATAATCTAATATGCATGTATTTTTTAGCAAACAGCTTAATAACAATTGAAAATTGGCAAAATATTATTGTATTTTCAAAAAACAATGTCCGGGAAACGAAGCTTTAATTTTGCATATCATTTCGGTTACAATCATGTTTTAATATGCCAGCGTTTTCTAGTGAGTGCCAGAAGGTTCCACGGACTATTTCCGCTGCACTCAATGCCAGGTTTAAATGAACTATGCCGCGTAGTCTAACAAAACGCTTTATATTGCTTTTAATACAGAGTACATTCCTGTCAGTCGCATAATTTTGCCGCCATCTACGTTCTACTGTAACGACGTGTAACCTAGGCAAGGGTAATGCAGTCATGTATAATGGTTAGGTATATTTTATTATAATGACTTACATCGTTTATTAATTAATAATCTATTTTACATAAGAGCATATTTTACCGTTTAATGTGGCATCCGATATATTATTTTGTGCGTATAAATGATATCTTGATTTCCAATGTTGTGAAACTTTTAACATTTAACTTTTTCATTTAATATTTAAATAAGTAATAATATATTATATTTATAATTAATAATTAATTTTTATTTTTTAACATTTTAAGCAACACTTTCTTTAACTTGACATTTTGCTGTTGTCGTTTTTATCTGGACAGGAAAAAGAATAGGTTTCTTTGAAATGTAGATAAAAATATCTACGAACTATACAACTAATAAAATAGATGTTAATAAGCTTCGTGTTATAAAAGAATTATCTTTGTGATCGATGTTAGGATTCAATTTGAAACTTAACTTATTATAATATACTACAGTAGCGCGGTTACTTGGCATGTAGATTTTTGTGTAAAATATAACTTTTTTCATAGTATAAACATATTGTTAGTAACATAATCACTACATTATATATACCTATTTGATTTTCTAGAACAGTAGACACAAATTCAATAATATTAATATTCTATAAATTTCCCTAAGACTTGTTCCAAATGACGACTTAACTAATAACGTACCTATACAAGTTGTGAATTAACAAACAAACCGCGTGGTGGTAGCCGGATATGCTATGACCGCTAAAATATGTTCATGTGAAATATTTGAACAGTAGCCACTTCTAACACGTGTGCTACTGTTAAATAGTGTGTTAGGTTTAGGTTGCAATTGAAGACTGGAGAATGTGCTGGTGAATGAATGAACTGACATCTGGGCGTTAGCGAGAGGTCGTATATGATTAAGTTAGATTAAATTTATCGTCTGGTGTTTCAGTTTAGGTTAGCAACTAGTATGTTTGCTTTTGTGTAGAGTCACATTATTGTTGTCACAATCAACACGCAAAGATGAATAGATTTAACAAATCGCACCATTTAATAAATTAACAATAATGTGTTAATAAATATAACTAATACATCGTTAAAATAGCGTGCACGTATGACTGTATTGAGTATGATATTTTATCTATCATATAAATCCCATTTCATGTATTAGTATATAAATGTGTACAATTTATTTGTGTATTAATGTTTAATGATTTATGTAATGTAATAAATTAATATTGTTTTGTATTATTACTTCTATTTACGGTATATTTAGCTAATTGAATGTAATATATTTGTAATATTGTCTAAAAGTATGATTTGAATGTAAACAGAATTATGTTATTACCTACTAAGCTCTGAACGTACGCGTAAATATTGTTCCAACGTCGTAAATTACTGAATATTATAGTGCTGTGTGATTTAGTTCGATATTCAGTACGTCACGTGTATGCCTTTTGGCTGTTGTTTTGACAATTGGGGCCAACTTTATTTATAATTTATTTAGTATGTTTGACATGAGTACACGCCATCGCAGAACGTTTGTGGGTAATTAATTACTAAAGCAATAAGGTCGAGCGACCAATCCGGTACAATAAACGACAGACAGTGAGAATCACCATCACATATCACCTCGTAGTCAACTAGCACATCACTCATCAACGTGTCGCGATATTCGGACAGTATGATATGGTTTCAGTATGTACTGCAACATTTGCGTTAATTTGTAGTCTGGCACGAGCTGCACACAACACATTTATCTATTGGATTGTGCACTTTTACTCGACTAACAATATGATGGTTATGGAACTGTGGTTGAAGAACAGAGACTGATGTATTGTTATTTTCGTGTTAAGATTACATGCGTGTGTATTGTGTATTATCGACGTGTATTGTGTGACTAATGAATATATTTGAGTGTGTCCAAATAATATACGCATTCCTGTGACAGCACGTCACAGCCATAGGCCCGCTCTCCTCTTTAGAGCTACGTTCCATTAAACGCAACAAAATATCAAGTAGAAAACCACTTGTAGGTACTTACTACTAGCGAGATTTAAATTGAAAGTATGCGTAAGGAGATTGTAATTGTAAGAAGAATGTACACGACCCAACGCAAGTCGCAAAATATCATAAAGTGAGATCTATCATCTATGCAAGTAGCAAAGTCGGAAGTATATAATGAGGGTGCTATGTTACCTTTCATAGCGAGTAATGTAACAGATTAGAAACAATGTCCATTTATCTGTATAATCATTATTATGACAACCGAAGTCTAGTAACATCTGGAACGTTCATATCTAATCGGGGAGACGTAGACGTGACAACTGCTGCAAATATGATCTTTCTATTTCGTTATGACACTTTAGTGTTCCATAATTCGTATCCAGATAAATGGTTAGTGTAATAAAAAAGTGATAAAGACGGTTTAATGTGCGATCATTTGATCCTTGGTTATCGAGTCTTCCAACTGGCGAGGACACTTATGCGATATTATAAAAGTTCATTAATTTTAAGAGCAAAGACAATCTCGTATAGATAAGATGTGGAGTCTAATTTAAGCACTGTACCGATTCACGTTCTATGTATCCTAAATATAATGATTCATTACTTCCAAGAGTCTAGTGAAATCTTAGAACGTCGAAAATTACTAGTATTTCATATATTATTCATAACCTAAATAGTAATAGGTACATAAGTGAAAATCAAATATCACCTGTAGTTAAGCAAAATTTTCTTGCCTTCGAAGTAGTTTTAAATTTTAAAAGCAATCATGTACGTTTAGTAATCACAGAGATTATGTTATGAATTTCCAATAAATACTGTAATATCACTCTGTATGTATATATTTACTAACTGTGTATATAACGCTACTAATGTTATACTGTAATAGTAACGACATGTTACATGAATAACCAATAAATGTGAAGTAAAATACGCTTGTGATTTAATGCTTTTAGTCCCGCATGCTTATTATATTTAGTTATTTTAGTTTGTTTTAGTTTGGGACGAGTATAGAGCTACTATGGAATCGCTACCACTAATACTTTACTAACACTATCATCCCACCTTTGACAACGTTAAACGACTTGCACATTATGCAAAGTCTCTTCTTCGTGGAAGACGGAATTTATAAATACTTAATAACATTTACTTTTGAATGAGGCCTATGTTCCGCTCCATGTAATATGTTAGTGCAGGAACGAACACAATATAAAACAAGTTAGATCGTTATATAATAGTCTTGATTTTTTCAATTACAAATATATTTATTAAATAAAAAAAGAGATTAAATGACTATATATATTAAATGAACACAAAATACGATAAATATAAAAATTTAAGCAAACTATCTTTACCGTTTCACACAATAGTATAAAATAGAATCGATTAAAGTTTTTCCAGTAATATATTGGTTTACGTACCGAATGTATATGGCTGATATGATTACTATATTACCTACATAGTTTATAAAGTATTTACTGAATTAAATACTGTGAGTTTGTTCATTATAAAAAAGTCCCATATTAGGTACCTATATGATTTATATTATAAATTCTAAATTCTGATGCGCCTTTCGTTCATATACATATAAAAGTTACTAATATTTTAGATTGTCGTATAGATGTGGCTCGTTCTCTGCCTAAATAAAATTGAAGTTATTAAAGCAAATTATTATCAAATTTTAGCTTACTTGTCATAGCTTTAGTTAGCACTTTGAATAGAATCACACACTTAAATTCGGGGTCAGTAATCGGGTTTTGAGTTTTTTTTTATTTTGTTTTGTAACATCCAATTCCCGTCCCGGTAGCGTGGATGAAGGGTGGTGTGGGCTCCGCAAGACGGAGAGCGTGCCGCCGTCGCTGGGCGGACGGCTAGCG
>LUGF01029562.1:3172-16835 GCA_001625245.1 Calycopis cecrops | reverse complement strand
GATACGCCGTGGAGGAGGAGATCGGCCGCGGCCGGACGGCGCGCGTGCTGGCAGCGCGTGACACCGGCACCGGACAGCGGGTGGCTCTAAAACAGGTACATACAGACAACACACGTGGCTACTAATAGAGATTTTGTAAAGAAGTTAATTGGAGATTGCAAATTGATTTAATTTAACACAAGTATGATACGTCAGAAATGTTAATATTTATGTAAGTGTTAATAATAATAAATAATTTAATTATCAAAATCAGAAAATTAATCACATTCATCTTTCAAATTCGTTAATGATGTTTGGTGTTTTATGATCTTTTCGCTATATGGTGTAGTACGTCATACGTGTTACTCTCCGATTATAAAGCAAATTGTTTCCAACAAACAAAATATATTAACACTCTTAACTTCTCTTTTGTTTATATAATATAATGACTGTTATAGGTGGCGGCGGGTCGCGGCGCGGACGCGGTGCGCGAGTACCGCATACTGTCGCGCGGCGCGCACGGCGGTGTGGTGCGCGCGCTGGCGCTGTTCGCGGAGGTGCCGCGGGCGGGCGCGCACACGCTGGTGCTGGAGCTGGCGGGGGGCGGGGCGCTGCTCGAGTGGGCGGCTGCTGCTCCCGCACACTACACGCAACGCGCCGTCGCTTCACACGCGCGACAGCTGCTCTCCGCACTGCACTGGCTGCACTCCAACGGCGTCGCGCATCTCGACGTCAGAGTACGTACTTATATAACACTAGCTTTTACCCGCGGCTTCGCTCGTGCTGTTAGTAACGGGTTGACAATTCAGCCATATATCGTTACACAAAGTGTGCAGTAGTGATAACAAGACAACGTCGGTCAGCTCAGCTAGTATACAATATACAGGGTTAGTTTTTAGTTACCGGTAATTTTGTTAAATAAAAATCGATTTGAAATGGTCCTTAAAAATACATGGATCGTGGTTCGTACACGAAATGTATCGACTTCAAGGTCAAGGACGCCGGGCTTCGCGACACGCGAGCTAGATGCCACGCGGTGACCAATATGTTTATAATATGGTACAAAGTAATTGTATCTAATTATTTTTTTTTATTTCATAAATCGAAAGTATTATTGATTCCGAACCAAACCTGAAAATTTGGCCGGTGACCAAAAACTAACCCTGTATAATGATATCAACATTTTAGTATTTTGTCATAAAGGCCAATTTGAGCCAGGGAATAATAAGAAAAGTTGGATTACCCTGACCATTCCAACAAATCAGTCCCTCATCTCCTCACTTCCTTCTAATAGTTATGTTGTTTTGTTTCAGCCGGAGAACATACTGGTAGAATTGGGCGCCGGTCAGGCACAGCTGAAGCTGGTGGACTTCGGGAGTGCGGTGGAGATGAGCGGCGGTGCGGAGATGGGTGCGCGCGCGACAGTGCTGCCCCCCGCGCCGGCGCAGCTCGAATTCGCGCCGCCAGAGTGCGTGCTGGGCCGGCCCCCCGCGCCCGCGTGGGACGCCTGGGCCGCCGGCGTATTCTTATACGTCTTCCTCACCGGGGTCAGTATAAATCTCACGAGTACTTGAGTGATAGTACATTCTAACAAAAGTACAATGGCCTCTTTGGACCATTAACGAGCTCAGAGATACTGCCACCAAAATCGTAATCGTAATTATCATAGATAATTTGTTTTTTTAAAGCTGGAGAAATATTTTAAGTGAATTTCAAAATATTTAATTAATAGAGTAGTAATACCACGATATTTTGTGGTTTAATAGTGATCTTTGACAAATACTTTTACTGTAGTTATTACTCTATGCTCATTGTCAAATGTCAATTGACCAAGTTGTCCCTGGTCAGTTGGTTTTTACTTTTTACCTTCTAAGCGGCGATTAAAGGATAACAAAATATGAAGGGCAGAGGTCGGAATCCTTACATCAATGTGAAAGTAGCAGTAGTTTTACACGATGAGTAGAGTATTACTGTCCCATGTAAAAATAAGATAGAATGTAGCCACTGAAAGAACGATGGCCGGGTAACAAAAGGCTTTCAACTGTATTTATAATCTGACCGATCTTTATTCATTTGTAACGTAATTTTACCATTTTGTTACAGTTATCACCGTTCTTAGATGAGTCTATAGAAGAAACAACAGCGAATATCATCAAGTGCGACTACTGTTTCCCACCAGAGCACTGGTCCGACATCGATGAGAGAGCCCAAAACCTAATTAGAGGTCTCCTGGAACCCACACCCGCGGGACGACTCTCCCCCAAAGACGCACTCGCCGACAGCTGGTTTGATGAGGTAAGGCGGATCTTTCTAAATTAACAATAGCCAGAAGACGACCACTGCTAAGCACAGGTCCCTCGAAAACGCCACATATCGCTATCACAAGCTGCTTGCATCCCCCTGCGATATTTATCATCGGTCTGACTTGACTGGTGTTTCCTAAGTTAAAATCACCAAGAGGCCTAGGCGTGATTGATTGATCAATGTAAAACTATCGACACTACAATCACAAATTTTGATTTTTGTATTGTTTTCCCCTTATGGCGGTGTGGTTGGCTGGTCTCACTTTTTATTCATGGTATCTGTTTCCTGCTAATAATATTACACTGGCTCAACATGGTTTTAAAATCTAAATTAGTAATGGAATTTTATAAATCGTTATAATCGTTTAAAAAGGTAAATTTTGGTTATCTTATATAGTAAATTGAAACAAAATTATATACGCATGTCTCTCAAGATATGAGTTGATGTTACAATAAGTATTTTAGTATTTTAGGTATTTAATATACTAATTATCATATTTTATCCATTATACTTGCATACTAATATTATAAATGCGAAAGTGTATTAGTTTGTCCTTCTTTCACATCAAATCGGATCAACGGATAACGCTAAAACAATAAAGCACATGGTCAAACGTTACAGGTAGGTGGAAAAACCGTGCGGTTCTCACGGCCAGTTGTATGTTGCCTGTTCGCGTGTATCGATGGGTCCTGAATATTCATATTTAGTGGACAATTGAAAAACTTACAACATACAGTAGTGTTTTGAAATAATAGTTAACTTTGCAAAAATATTTTTTAAGATGTAAAATGATTTACTCTAATTTATTTATACCCAAAATCTAATCCAGATGGAAAAATGTGCTCTCCACGTGAAGAGTAAAAATAATATTACTTTACAACCCACGAAGTGAGAATAATCTTAATATTCTATGGAATATACATATCTCTTTGTGTGAAATACGTACATTTTTTTTCTATCACGCGAGCAAAGTGGTGGGCAACAGCTAGTCTATTATTATGACATCAATAAAAATACTATTTTTTTTTATTTTAGTACACAAGGAAGCAAATAACTTTTAACAATAACTGTATGTTCAGGCGCCGAGCACGGCTCTGTCGACGGCGCAGCTGAAGACATTCCTGGAGCGGCGGCGGCCGGCCGGCCACGGTAGTGCCCTACACGCGCTGCGCTCGCCCGACACCTGACCGCGTGCCCGCCACGCGCATCCGCTCTAGCCGCCCGCCCGACGCGCACGCACTCAGCGTGCAGCCCGCACCGATACACGAGCGTACGCCGCTCGTGACTGTCAAGCTGCGACCGACTAACCGCACAGTCAGTAGGCGACGGCGCACGCAACCTCCCGTTCGCTCTTGACACACACACAAACTGTCACCAAAGTATTCACGTGTCTGGATATTCATTGTTCTACACCATTTTCTTTGCATATTTGAAAAATAACGCATATATTTCTCGTAGGTCATACAAGCAATAGATATTCGTTCTGTGATTATGGTCGTAATGGTAAATAAAATTATTAATATTGACGACGTGTCGTTTTGATAAACTTGTTTCTGATTAATGATAACTAAGTGTTGTAAGTGAAGTTTTGTCACTTATAGTTATTAAATGAACAAAGCCTTATGTGAACTTGTTGAAGTATGCAAGGAAGCCAAGCTTACTATGGTGTGCTTATGAGTAGTTAGAGGGAATTCCAAAAAAATTGTCGTGTATAATGTTGAATGAAAAGGAACAAATAATGTTATAGCCTAATAGTGAATGTAATTGAAGATCGTTTTACCGTAGGGTTATGTTAAGCTCTAGTTTATACAATCGTTCGTATAGTCAATGTGCCCACCTTCGGTTTCGTGTTATGTTGCGAAATAAATTCAATCTCGTTTATTGCGGCTCGTTTTAGTCTTAAATTTGAATGCCAAAAAATGCTTCGTATCAGTAGTATTCTGGGGTGAGAAGGTATACACATGTATTGTTAATTTCAAATCTCTAACCCCACTGCCTACCCCTCGTATTAATTTATTGTTCCAAACGTGGTCTTTAAATGTAAACGCATAAAATTTGCAGATCTCCCAATGTAGCTATAAGGGAAGTTAATTTCTTATTTATTAAGGTGAAACATGTATAACGTTTCACAGTGTAACACTTCGAGTGGCCGGTTGTAAGTAAAGTGTCTGTGATTTTTGCTAAAATATTTCAATGCTTATTTTCCTAATTTAGCAAACATATTTTATATAATATCGAGTTGTATATAGCACTAAGTTTTAGCATATATTTTATTTTTGTGACCAAAATTACTAAATCATTTTAATGAAAGTTGACATTTGTATGTGTCTTGTATTGGATAATAATATTTAAACATCGATACTACTTCTTGACATTGCCACAGCACGACGCTGGTCTTCTAAGCTTTAGCGCTTCAATAGAAGTTAAGCGCTTCAATTAAGTTTTGCATGATAACAATTAAGCATTAACTAATTTGTTTACATTGATGTATACTGAACCAGATATTTGTAATCATAATAATTAGTGTATTTGTTTTAAAATATACAAGAAGACGAGTTCGTGTTTCTTTTCAGAAGAAGCGTTGCTAGCAGAAGCAGAGCTGAAAAAATATTGACCTTTTCCATATTTTAAGTTTAATGTAGAGAGTCTAAGTCAAGTAAATAACCGTATGTAAGTTATTCACTGATAGCTTATGTATTGTTCATCAAACATTGCGAATATTGTGAATTAATAATTGCCTTTTTATCGCTCTACAAGACGCCACTCTGTAAGGACTTGTATTCTTTTAATAGAGCGTTTAGAGTTATTTTACCTCTGACAGTTCTGTTTTCGGAAGTTTGGTAATAAATGACATCTGCTGTTATCCCATACAAAATCCTGTCAGGCAATGACAGGTATTATAATTAGGGTTGCCGATGTTATATTTCCCCCCCCCCCCCTCTCTATAGGCGTTATAAACATCAGAAATTATTTTTTTTTAAATAACATCTTAAACATTACAACTTTATTTCACGAAGAAAAGACTGTGTGTCCCCATGACCAAAATCGTCTATAATTATTTTCCCTTTTTATGTATCATTTCTAGATAATAAATAATAATAATAAATAAATAAATATTTCTTTATTGCACACCAAACATTAAACACTTAAATATATATATCTATAATACTAATATCAATGTACAATTAGGCGGCCTTATTGCTATAAAGCAATATCTTCCAGGCAACCATCTTGATGTTGTATATTACAAAATAAGGAAACATATGTTAGCTTTTCTTAATAACGTCTTATTTTTTAGTCACAAGGTGATATTTTTTATTATAAAATATTAATTTTTATCTACTTTTTAATTTTAGTAATTTTATATTTATGCAATTTAAATTAAAGAAGTAATCGAGATCTGTATGACACAATAAAATATTATCATATAATATTACCCTTCCATTCTAATTTTAAATAGGGAAAAGTAATCATGGCAACACATAGTCTCTTTTAGCCAACCTAACGTCAGAGGTAAAATAAATCTAAACGCATTAAATGAGAAAAATAACATTTAGACAGATAGCAGTCACAAATATATGGAGTATTTATGTTACACAATAAACATTTATGAATAATAAGTAATAACTGACAATGAATTTATTTGATGCTTTATTCTCTTAACGTTTGTCAAGTCGTACGCACAACGAATTACATAAACTAAACTTTTATCATTAAATACCGTTTATGGTTTTTATTTCAAATAAGTTAAAGCATTGCTTATAACGCCAGGACCGCGTCCAATGGGGGTAACGAGTTATCTGTATTCCTGGACGTAGTTATCGTATTTGAAGATAAATTTACAACAATAATTTAGTAACGATGAAATGCGTACGTCAAGGAATACTGGATGGCTCGATGCTCTCGGTTATTGTCAGTGTCACTTAGTATCTCGTAGTATTAGTACTGATGTAATATGAATTATAAAATAAAATTCCTCGTATAATTTTATGAAGACACTCGTTTTGTTCTCGATATCCCAAATACCATGTGATTATGTGAGTCTCATCTTTCAGCCCGTCCCCTATTGGAGTATCCCATTGTATGGAGTATTTGAACAGACAGTGCAAAATGACACACATTGTCGTCATCATTATCAACAGGCTGCTAATTACCTACAACAGTATGGCGCAATCCGAGTATTAGGAATATATGTGACGTCCGAATTGTCCATAAAACATCTAGCAATGCGCGGTCAAACCACCTATTAGTGTGGTAGTATACATGTGTAGTGATGACACCGCATACCTATCAACTCGGAAAGGGAACGTACCCGTAACGCCTATAGCCTAGCCGTCAACCAGGCGGTGCCGATACGCTTACGTTACGTTCATGGCCACCGCACACAATATATCAACTCGGAAAGGGAACGGAACCGTATCGCCTATCGTCTACGTATCGGCATCGCCTGTACATCAACTGGGCTTCGGCCAGATTGTGTGGCTCACGTGCAAACGCATCATATAACGGATATATCGTTAGTACTAAGATGATTTTGGTAATAAAATAAGTGTTCTGAAATAATAAAATTTGAGTGTCTGTTATAAGTAAGCGGAGTATATTTACTCCGCTTACTTATTACAGACAGTTATATAGATACATACTACATATATTATACCGTTATATAATTAGGTAAACGGCGTAAATAGACATACTGATGTGACGAAACTAACATGCGTGTGAGTTTCCGGTGGCCCATTGTAGGAGGCGAAGGAAAGGAGGGTAGCACATCTACTTAGCAATTGTATGATGTTGTTATGGATGACTATGGACGTCGATAGATATTGAATAAGAAAAATATAAGATAATAAGAAATACAATAATAAGTACCTACTTAGTACGGAGAACCTACATAATATTATATAATCGAATACGGAGAGACGTAAGCGCGAGGACGGCGAGCAGTAAACTCGCGGCCGCCTGGTTGACGCCTCGCCATGTGCGCGTTGATAGCGGTTCGAGAGCCGGTTCCGAGGCGAGGCGTTTCCGTTACGCTTCCCATTAGTGAGCGTCGCAGTATGGAGTTTCATACACAGAATACCGACAGGCTCGAGGCGATACGGTTACGATCCGATTCCGAGTTGATAAGTGTGCGGTGACCATTAACATGAATGATAAAATTCAAATCGTATCGTATACCAAGTGTTAAATTGGCATTTACCACGGAACGATACCTTTACGTCCAGAGGAGTCTACAAGTTTGAATGAATTGGATTTTATTTGTGACGCTGCAGGTTGCTTACAAAGGATTTTTTCGGAGTGAGTATTATTGGGCGAATCTAATGTATTATATTATGGGCTATTAGCGGATAACGAAGTTTGCTGTGTACATTGGGGCCGACGCCCCTCTCCGCAACGATTAGGAATATGTATCCCGATAAAAGTTTTATAATATCGAATGACGGAGGGACTGGCGGGCTAGTGGCGGCGGGCCGGCGGCATCGGTTTGTAGACAGCTTTATATTGTGTCCTCGGCATTTTAATAAAAGTTTGCCTCATAGGCTTCAATAGGGTGACCTCCCGATTATGATCCCCATGATTATGACCGGGAGTCCGCCCCCTATTCACCTGCTGTTGGGTCATATATTGATATGAATCGCACGAGGTTGTTAGAGTAATAATAATAATAATTAATTAGCGGCAGGGCTGTATTATAGTCTTTGATTATATACACGTCTAGATACCGCATCAACCACCTGAAAGCGCCGTAAAACGTCTCTACTAGATCTAGTAGAGACGCTCTTCGCTTAAGTCAGTGTCATCTAGACCGTAACGCGATTCTGAGCTCTCAATAAAAAAAGAAATATGCCGGTTTGTTCTGTTCAACTGTGTAATAACCATGCAGGAAAATCTGATAACAAATAGAAGATCTTATTTCACCAGTTAGTTTTTAAATTTAAGTAAGTATTGTTAAGAAAATACGAATATTAATTTCACAATTTACTAGTGGTACGGTGTTGTCACTAGAAAAGTAGGGTAATTTTCCAAAACTAAAGGGAAGTTTTTTTAATACATAGCAGTGGAGTTTACACACTACGTTATTCTACCCCCCGTGCTAAGTACCGTAAGGACTTATGTTACAGGTACTAGACAACGGAAATATATTTTATAAATTGAAGAAGTTTTATATATTTAAGATTTTTATTACTGAAAAATACATATAATACATAGATAAACATCAATGACCAAGGCGAGATTCGAACCCGCGACCCCTGGCGCAATATATTCCGCTTATCCGAGCCCTGCACCACTGCGCCAGCCTGGTCGTCAGATATAAGATTTGATAAAGCACAAATCCTCGCTAAATAACACCGATTCCATCCAAGGATGATCCGTGAGGCCGTTTAAATAGCTTTATTATAATGTGCAACATTCGCGTAAACTTAAGATGTCATTATAAGTATTGTTAGTATATTTTATATTATGTAACACTGACTGTAAATAAATAAAACTGATTCATAAAGTATATTTGGAGTCTTATTATCAAGTAAAAAAATTCTAATACTTATATAGCGATCTATAAAACTAAAACTACCTTCGGAAATCCTCTCATTGATAATAATAATAAACTCTCTCTCATTGATAAAAAAAAATAAAAAAAATCATAATTTATTTTTAATAATAATTAGCATACATTCTTTAAAAAAATCTATATAGACCATATATTCATATGTATATTCCTATTTTATTGTTTGCTGTTAGTTCCTCCTGATTTAGTAACAAAATTAAGGGTATTCTTTTATGCTGTTGGTATCCCTTTACACGCACACATTGACGGTTTTAAAACAATCTGTACATAACTGTCACTCACACATTGAGCGAAAAATGAGACGTTTTCTTTGCGATGTTTATTTGAAATGCTCCATCTAGACGTGTATATAATCAAAGATTATAGTATTAGTTCCTACTATGAGTGTAACGAGGGGGGGCAGATTACAATTAGAGGATAAAATTTAAAACACACCCTTAGAATGATGTTCTGACTGACTGAATGACTTCCCTATTTTAAAATTTGGCCGGTGATCAAAAAATAACCCTGTATATCATGATGTGTACAGGAATTGTCTTTTGAGTTCATTAGGGGAAAAAAACGATGCCGAAATTGCCCATGCACATCCGAGTAATGCATCATCATCATCGCGGTCTCCATTCAGCAACGTGTCGGCTCGATCGGCCATCAGTACGCCTGGAGACATGGTCAGCCCACTCTCACTTCCGCCAGCGGAACCCTGAACATGGCGCGTTCCATTGCACTGTGAGTGACGAGTCCTACAGGGAGTATCCACGTTTCGGCCATTTAGGTCATTACGGGTAGGATGCACTGATTGAAGACATAAGTCTTTAGGCATTGTGGCTTATTCGACTCAAAGATATGACGCTGCTTCCGTTATGCCGCCCAGCCCAATCTAGCAAAGGTTAACTTGGTTAAACGGGTGACAAACCTCTAGAAATATCATTACATTAACATTTTTATATGCTTTATACATATCTTATCAAATGTTTCCTTAATATTTTACTATCTTATAACATACTAGCTTTCGCCCGCGTGGATTTCGGATTTCAAAAATGGTGTTGTTATTATTATACATCATCTAATATTATACTGAAATATATATTAAGTTTATTCGGGTAATTACGAATGGATTTTAGACGAGTTGGCAGGACTTTTATATTTGCATTGACTACATAGAACTCATGCATTTTATGCTGCCATCGAAGGTCACTTCCTTTGCTTACTTAAATTACCTAAAAAATTATTACCAAGACCTTTATTAGTACCTACTCTCTAAGTTTGGAGATATAGGGTTTTCAAAATAAGACTTTTTTTTTTTTACAAGGGTAATTCCGAATAATTTCGGTTAATTCCGAATGATGTCCAAAAATGAACTTTATTAAGTTTAGGCAGAAGGTACATCATGCTTTTTTGTATGCCGAAAATCCAAAAACGCGCGAAAAAACAGTTGTTGACGAAAATTTCATGTCGCTCGTGTGTACTCCTACGTAGAATCTTGAGATGATGAAAGGGGCGAAAGGATTAAAATGGCGACTAGATGAATGCTGCCAGAGCAAAAAGTATTGCTTCGTTCGGGAGAAAATAGCAATATTCGGAATATCCCGATTTTCGGAATTACCCGAATACACTATATATTAAATATATACGTATTGTTTGAAACAATAAATCGCTTTGAGCGTAGACATTGTATTCTCTGTCTACGGCTTTGAGAATCGAATTTTAGGCGCTTTAGATATTCCGTTTAAGTCAATCTTATCGTGATAATAACTTTTAATCTATTCGTCCAAATTACTTAATATTAAAGACAAAGTTTATCTACATTCAATACGTAAAGTGACAGATGTATCAATTTTCATAAGAGTTCGATAAATATTCTAAAATGTGCATCGTTAAAAAATATCTAATTTAATTGAATGTTTGGTTCACTATTTTGGTCATAGTGACTTACACATAAAAGATAGATATATGCTGTCGCGGACTTTTATTTAGAACTATTTAAGATAAGTAATCCTACGGTAATTACCTTTGTGTAACTCCAACGATTAGGGCAGCGCACGCCAATAATGCTCTCAGGGGCTGATTTTTTTCCGACTTACTTGACAGTTATCGTTGTATTATAACCAAATTATAAAAAATCCCTATAAATTTATCTTTTTATGTTATTCTGATATGAAAGCTATATTACTGTAAAGTTTCATGAAAATCCGTTCAGTAGTTTTTGTGTGAAAGAGTAACAAACACACTCACAAACTTTCGCATTTATAATAT
The DNA here is from genome assembly GCA_001625245.1 of Calycopis cecrops. Taxonomy (NCBI): domain Eukaryota; kingdom Metazoa; phylum Arthropoda; class Insecta; order Lepidoptera; family Lycaenidae; genus Calycopis; species Calycopis cecrops. Next base: position 5,731 of record LUGF01029562.1, on the reverse strand, counting down.
TAGTAGGACTTACAATTTTATAATTTGGAATATAGTTTAATGTAATTATGATAATGGGACAGCTTCATATATAGATGACTAATTTGATATTAGACTGCATTATTACCTAATATTATGGTAATGCGATCAGTCGTCCTTAATCATTGATATGACTGCAATTTAAGTATTGATAATAGTATCAATAAGAACTGTGTAATAAAACCAAATGTAATACTCAATATCAATTATATCGTGATGTCATGTAAATCCTAAGCTATCGAATGTGGAAATAAATATTCATACACACTCACTCCTCCTCCTCATTGATATCTCTATACTTATATCTGGGTATCTTCATGACGGAGGGTCGTGTCCTTGCTGGGCAGTAATTCTGTTCACAATATTTCACCTAGTGATTCTGTCCTTGGCAGCGTGGAGAGCGTCGTGCAACAAAAATATAGAATTTAAAAGTTCTCTATGACTGGTATGATCACTTATATTACGCTTACAATAAAGCCAAAGGTTGATCCAAGTCTAAACATGGAAGATATTCGAAAAAAGTATCTACGCAGAATAGACAAAAGAACACTCCAATAGTTTTCGAAATTATGTTGTATGTTTATTTGACCGCGCATAGAACGAACATATCTGAACGAGTCCGTTTGTCTATACAAACTTCACTAATCTGAACAAAAATCTCGGTCAGGTTGTAATAAATAAAAAAAAAATAATTCCCTTGGAACACATTTTACACGGGCGAAACCGAGCGTCGCCGCTAGTATATTATATCAGACAACACAAAAAATAATGATTAATTAATAACTCACTTACATGGAAGGAACAAATATGTAAAAATCAAATTCATTTAACATAACATCACCGACGACTTACACACATGAAGCTCTTTTCAACTAACACTAAAATAAACGTTAACAAGACAACGCCATTTTTAACAATAGCGCTTAAGTGGATTTGCCGTCGCCTTTACCTGTACTCATATTAGCATTTATAAGTTCAATTAACTTTAAAGACATGTCCAGTGGAGAATATTGTAGCTGTACGTATTTTTAAAATAAAGCGAAGATGATCGAGCAGTAGTAGGTTTTGGATGTGAGTAGCAGATCGGTCCTCTCTTTCACTAAAATATCCATGTCTAGCAGAGGATCTATAAAAGCTTGTTGAAATTGGGCGTAGCACGCAAGTAACATGAGCCAATGATTCTTAATAACATGCATCAAACATAAAGCTTATAAACAGCGAGTTAAACACGCGTGAGACTTATAAACAGACTTTCTACGAATGTTGCTAAATGTAAATACTTAGTCTGAAAGAACACGGGCTTAGAAATTGTTGATAGAATCTTTATGCGACTTAACATGTTATTAATACAGATACGAAACAAATATTTTAAAAATTTTTTTAGTGGTAAGCATAGTGCTTGAGAAGGCTTTGAATTACAAATAAATTATATTGGATACTCAACTGACTAATAATAATTTCAATCACATTTCTTTGTTTGGTTTGACATCTTTTCTTTATAAGATTCTTCCTTACGGACAGGCTAGGATCATGGGACCATACCGCCTCTTCTTCAATCGGTTGGTTTGACATCACAACTTTTTATGTAAGTACCAGTGCAGGGTTGGAGAGCATTTTTAAATAATAATAATATTATTAATAAATAATAATTATTATTTATACACAAAATAACTTGATGTATTTGTGTTTATAATGTTTATGAGATGAAAACAATAATTTTTAGTTTTTCGTTTATTGGAAAGAACAGATAACGCAAATTATAATATGAGTATTAATAATTGTTAATGGCCTCTAGTAGCAGAAGTTCGGTTGTTAGTCCGGTTGACCGAACTAGAACAACTTTTGGGTAGCAATAGTTCGGTTGATACAAAACACCGAACTGTTGAAACTCTAAAGTTGCACTAGTTCGCATCAAGATTATAGTTAATTGTGCTTATTAAAATAAAAATTAATTTTACTAAAATAAAACTTTATTTTACTAAGCTAAGTTGGAAGTAGTCTAGAATAGATATTAACATACATATGTTAACTCCTTTATATGTAGTATATCTGTCTTCTTTGAAGTACCTACCTGGCCATTTAATATCTATGACGGAAATTCAATTTATATACGCCGTAGACAGAGAAATGCGTTTTTGTCTTGTCATTATTGTTTTTGTATTTTCCTGATATTTTCTCGGCATTTTACGAAAATGGATTTTGACTTTAAAATACTACAGCGAGGACGAGGTAGAGTCTTGTTATTTAATGGACATCAATATTACAAAAACTCGGTATATGCGACTAAAACAAGTTACTGGCGGTGTAAACAGTACAAGAATAAAAATGTACGTTGTAAAGGCTATGTTACTTTATCAATGGTAAGTAGATACCATAATTTTTACCCATTTATTTTGTTATTTATTGTTCTTTCTGATTTGTGTTTCGATGAGGGAACAACTAGTTGTACAATTTAGCTGATTAAAGGGGTTTTTTTTATTTTCATACTTAGAAAGATACTAATGGTGGCCTTATTGTTAAAAAAACCTATTTATTGTTTTA
>LUGF01029549.1:11131-28319 GCA_001625245.1 Calycopis cecrops | reverse complement strand
TTGCATACACATTACAATAATTTAGAGAAACTGTTCAAATTGTCTGTTCTCCTTCCTGATACAGGCCCTACATCTACGAATAAAGGATCTTCGAAGAAATCGCGCGTGACGTCGATCATTGATTTTGTTTGCCGCGGCCTGAAAACGGGCTCTATTTTTCTCAAAAAATAGTTTAACATTATTTTTTGAGAAAAATAGTCCAGTTAGCTACTTTATTTAATAATTATTCAAAGATGCGGTTAATATAAAATATTTAAGCACACAAATAATTATGATATTTACTGATTTGACCTCGTTATGAGTAAAAATATGAAATCAGAAAGAAAAAAATATGTTTTTTTTTTGAAGTGCCATATTTCTGGCAGTGTAATGGTTACATTTTTTTTAATATTTTTTTTGGGCTAACCTTTAGTTCTATTATAAGCCTTGCAGAGGTTATCCATTCTTTCATGGGCACCCTGTATATATATATACACTAGCTGACCCGACAGACGTTGTTTTGTCATAATCTATATATTATAATATATAAAACTCAAACGTGACATAGCCATCTATCAACGCACAGCCCAAACCACTTGACGGATCAAGCTGAAATTTGGCATCCAGTTAGATGTTAAAACGTAGGCATCCGCTAAGAAAGGATTTTTAGAAATTCAACCCCTAAGGGGGTGAAATAGGGTGTTGAAGTTTATATGGATTTCGCGGTTGAAACCGCGGGGCTCAGCTAGTTAGAAAATATGTTGTCACGGTACCTAACATATAATGTTATGTGGCCGGTAATTTTCAAGTCGTTACTACCGTTTTTTTTGTTAACGCAGAGGAATACATTAAAATAAGATACCTAGGAGCCCGGGTGGCTCCTGGACCTATATCGTACTTGACACTTAGTGCAATACCGACTATCCCTGTGGGTGTCCTCAGCCGCTATAATTGGAGAGTCCCGGATCTGCAATCAACAGGATCCTCTCTGAAGGCTGTCCTCAGTCAATAGGCCAGACTTCTCCTTGGGGACTGTCCCGCTGTCTAAAGTCTAAACAGTCCCTACTTCGTCGGAATCGTGCAATGGATTCAGGTTACCATCCTGACCCCTGACCCCTGGCTTCAAAAAAGTACGCCACCAATTGTCCGGATCGGACCACGCGGACCACCATTCGCCTCAGTCTACGCCTCCGTATGCTTATTGAGACGGACCGGTGGAGGACCCATGCCACCCATCAGTCCATAATCGGACGCTGCTGGAGGGGAACGCCCCTCCACGCCACACATACTGAGCTGCTCTTAGTCTGGCCTCTCCCCCCAAGATAAGCCATGCAATAGCTATGTCATGTCGAGATACCGACTGCAGCATTATATTGATAAATATATAGCCTATGTGTTATTCTGATGTATAAGCTAGATCATTCTAAAGTTTCATTAAAATCCGTAGTTGTTGCGTAAAAACGTCACAAACAAAATCATATTCACTTTATTTTATAACTAGTTGCGCCCCGTGGTTTTCGGGATAAAAACTATCCTATGTGTTAATCCAAGTTACAAGAAAAGTCGTGCTAGATCCGTTAATAGTGTGGAGTAACCATCGTTTCTGACTTATTTCACTATGAAACACCCTACCCTAAACTTAACTCTTTTCAAGATATTCGACTTTTAAATTTATTATTGAAAATTGCCGATGGCAACTAAATTTAATTTCAACGAAGAATCAGCGTGAATGTTTGGATGGGCATTGGCTCCAATGACTTGATTGGACCTTACTTTCTCCCGGACAATTGGAATGGGGAAAGGTACGAAAACTTCTTGAGAGGAGACTTAAGTGATTTGCTGGATGATCTGCCACTCAACTTGATCAGGGACATGTGGTTCCAACATGATGGCTACCCTGCCCATTTCAGGAGAAGTGTCAGAGACTGGCTAGACACAAATTATCCAAACAAATGGATAGGATGATGAGGAACCCAACTTGCCACTAGTGAACCATTTATAAGTCTACATGCTAGTGCAACTGATAAGTGTACTAGTGTAAGTGATAAGTGTGTAAGTGCTAGTGAAATATACAAAAAAACAGAGTTTTGTGTTAAGTGTAAATCTAGTGATTTTGTGAATAAAAATACTTCGCCGATTCCAGGACGATGTAGTTTTAAGACCGTTAAGTAATTATCATGCATAATTTTTAATAATCACAATTATAATTCTTTCACCTTGTTATTTTATCTCATCTCTCATCTCCTTTATCAGCCAGCTTTGTGGCCCGGGAGCATGTAAGGTGCAACCGTACACACCGCATCATCATCATCTTTGTATATTTCGCAATCCACACACTTACATTACCATTTTAATTATAAGTGAGATGTAACCTGTTAGTGCTATGTCGGTTTCGAAATTTAGTTACATTTCGTTAAACATTAAGCCCGCGTGCATATCTCAAAAATAATATATGATGGCTTTAGCTGCTTAAATAAACATAGTCTAGAACAACTTTCATTTTGATGCAATTCTGGAGAGCACTCCATATATTAATAGGCTCCTCTTCTCCTTTAAACCATATTGATAAATGGTGAAAAATGTATGAAACCAGAATAAAAATATTCCACATGCTATGTTCATTTAATACAATGTTTGGCTTATTTTGCTGCAAATTATTTTTAATTCCATCATTTTGATTTCTAAAATGATCACTAGGGCGGCAAAAGTGGTGCCTCTGTTTCGTGCACGGTCCCTGTAGTACAATTTTCGTATGTTTTCACAGTGTGTGCACACTATTATGTACCTTACTTATGACAGTTGGAGCCATTAAATATATATAAAAAAATATATCTAATATATAAAATTCTCGTGACACAGTTTTCGTTGCCATACTCCTCCGAAACGGCTTAACAGATTCTCATGAAATTTTGTGGGCATATTGAGTAGGTCTGAGAATCGGCCAACATCTATTTTTCATCCAGATATTCCCACGGGATCGAAAGTTACGCGGGTGAAACCGCGGGGCGCAGCTAGTATAACAATAAAACTAATTAACCGCAGACATTTTTTTTTGTTGTATAGGGGAACAAACAAACAGTTGGATACTTTTCATGACTACCGATGCCCATAGATATCTACATCGAGGGTACAGATGCGTTTGCCCTCCTTCCTCCTCCTTTCACGAGCTACCGGAAACTCACACACCGCACGAACGCAGCTGTTAAATTAAATCAGTATCGTGTGAAGAGGTACCTCCCCTGTTATGTTCGCCTAATTCAGCTGCAATTCAGCATGGCAGTATCGTTTTTTTTTTTGGTATCCCTATACCCCCCTGGGCAAACGAGAAATCGGAGCCATTTTCATGACTACCGACGACCACAGACATCCGCATAGAGGCTATACAGATGCGCTGCCCGCCTTTCTCCTCCCACCTCCATGGCCCACCGGCTACTTACACTCCCTTCGATAAAGTATAGTATAGATTTCACACGCAAAAATAATATTCTCTCTGAGCGGAATAAGAAATAGCCAAAAATTGCAAGAGCCACAGAGATGTCATCCTCTCTTTCAAGTTTCGGTTTTTTCCGTATGGCTTATTTGGATAGAGCCAGACGCAATATTTCTCTCTCTTCTCTGAGACACGGAACGCTAAAAATTAAAGCCATTTTAAGGGTTCATAAGATTATTTTTTTATTTAATTCAAAAGATACATTAACAGACAACAGATTAAACATTACAAAATATATAGAATTACAATTACCTACAATTTAAATCTGATATCCAATTACAAATGTACACAGAATTTACATCACAAATCACTACAAGTGACAAACAAACGGACAATAGAAAAGAATAAGAAGATAAAGTTATCTATACTAATATTATAAAGAGGAAATGGTTGATTTTTTGTTTGTTTGAAATGAATAGGCTCCGAAACTGCTGGTTTAACCGATTTAAAAAATTCTTTCACCGTTGGCAAGCTACACTATTCCCGAGTGATAGACAATAGGGATGTTTACTAAAACTTGAATAATCTAAAAAAATTAACAAAAAATTTCCTTCAATCGCGTGCGCTGCGAAAACTATTAATGATAGAACAAAATGATATATTACAATTTTTCTATATTAATATTATAAAGAGGAAATGTTTTATTTTTTTGTTTGTTTGAATGAATAGGCTCCGAAACTACTGAACCGATTTAAAAAATTCTTTCACCGTTGGCAAGCTACACTATTCCCGAGTGACATAGGCTATGTTTCATTTTCAAAAAATTAGGGATGTTTACTAAATCTTGAATAATCTAAAAAGGTTAACAAAAAATTTCCTTCAATCGTGTGCGCTGCGAAAACTATTAATGATAGAACAAAACGATGTATTACAATTTTTCAGAACACATTACTATCTAAAAAAAAATGTCGCGACAGCGTGTCTCTATCTTTTACAGTTACGTCACAATAAGCGTCCTTTTAGTAAAAAAAAATATATATACCACCGCTAGAAAAGGCTCTTTATTCGTGCCTAGGTATTGAACCTTATCAAAATAAATAAATCATTATTTAAGACTACTTCATTATCTTCATATCACCTTTTAAATGATTCGATTCGGATATTCCATTCAAAAGATATCACCAGTTTAAATAATAGAAACACTGCGATACAAATGATTTGACCGCTTTCATCAATGAAAACCTACCAAAATTAGTCCCAGATCAAAAACATGCTTTTGAGTCTATAGTCGTGAATAATGACAAACAAAAAATATCTTTCTTGGATTCGCCAGGCGGAACAGGAAAGACGTTTCTTGCTAATTTGATACTTGCTAAGGTCAGAGAATCAGGGAAGATAGCAATAGCAGTTGCTTCCTCCGGAACTGCTGCAGCTCTCTTGAGAGGTGGCAAAACTTCTCACTCTACTTTTAAACTTCCGCTATCTGTAAATCTTGAGCAACAATCTAGATCTTCTATCCGCAAAAACGGGCCTCTAGGTAAATTACTACAAGACACCTCATTAGTTATGTGGGACGAATGCACGATGAGCCATAGAGCTCATATAGAGGCCGTGAACAGAACCTTAAAAGACCTCAGGAACACTCCGCAGTCATGGGCGGGATGGGATTACTTTTGTATTTGCTGGAGATTTCCGACAGACTCTCCGCGTTAATATCAGAGTTACGCAAGCAGAAATCATCAAAGCATGCTTGAAATCGTCGTCGCCTTATCGACTTCGATTGAAACATTGAAATTAAGGAAGAATATGAGAGCTCATCTTCATGGAAGTGACAGTGATTTCCCACAACAACTGCTAAAACTTGGAGAAGGAATTGTTCCTGCTCCAAATTTAAGCGGATATAGTGACATTATTCTGGATGAGTCTCTAGGCCAAATACTCCTTGATTTGGGAAATTTAATAGATGCTGTATACCCTGATATGGAGAATTTGCACGAAAAGGACTTTCATTGGTTGTGCTCTAGGGCAATAGTGTCATCGATGAATGATACTGTCAACGAAATAAACAATCTAATCGTTCATAAAAACAAGTAATATAAAAACAACAACAAACAAAAACAAGATATACACTGTAACTAATATTGAAGATACAGTTCATTATCCACAGGAATTTTTGAATTCCTTGAACCCTTCTGGATTACCGCCACACGAATTGACATTAAAAATTGGACCAATCATGCGTTTGAGAAATTTAAGCCCTCCAGGTGCTCCAATGTGCAATGGGACTAGGTTGCTTATTAAGGAGTTAAAGCAAAATTTAATTGTAGCGACAATTATGACCGGTCCAGCAGCTGGTCAACTAGCTCACATACCGAGGATATCGATGATCCCTACTGATTTGCCAACCCCTTTTAAACGGCTTCAATTTCCGGTAAAAACATCTTTCGCGTTAACAATTAACAAGTCCCAAGGTCAAACCTTCGAATTAGTTGGGGTCGATCTGCGAAAGATTTTTTTTACTCATGGTACGTTGGCCTATCGCGGGCTGGAGCCCCTGAAAATCAATTTATTTTGCTGCCACAAAATAAAACCACATCAAATATTGTTTACATGGAGGCTCTTACTCAATAAATTAAATGGCTTTTGTTTTGCGGTTATGGCCTGCCTTGTGGTCTAGTGGTAAGCGTGTTCAACCACAGACGTGAGGTCCCAGATTTGAATCCCGGGTCGGACCAAAAATTGTTATTGGGATTTTTCAATTTCTAATAACAGTCCGGAGTCAGGAAGTTGGCGGTGTTACACCCCCGTGCCTTGGAGAGCACGTTAAGCCGTAGGTCCTGCGCCTGATTTCTCACCGGTCGTGTCGGATTGCTGTCCCATCGGAATATGAGAATGAGGAAATAGAGAGTGCACTTGTGTTTGCACACACACTTGTGCACTATAATATGTCCTGCGCAGATGGCACGTCTATATAGTCGTGGGTTATTCCGAGACACATTATTGTTGCTAAAATATATGGAAAATAACTGTGGCTTTCGCGTAGATGTTTGGTACTTTAAAGTCTAACTGACTTATTAATTGGCTATCCAGTGAACCATTTCAAATTTTGTGTAGCGTGCACAAGTCGCTAATCTATCGTCTGCTCTCTTGACTCATAATTTTAAACATTTTGAACTGATAATTGCAAATGTGTCCATAATGAGGTCTAACGGACATAGCGGAATAAAATTTAACCCTAAATCACGCACTACTTATTCATTTTTATTTATAGTTTACCGAGTGGATAATTAGACCACAAAAAGATAGGAGTATAGTTATTATTAGAGCTGGTGCAACTTACGAAAGTTATTTAAATTATTTAAGAAAATGGGGTATTTTTTTCTTATATCTAGTAACCCTTTACACGTGCAAACTTAAATAACTGTCACAATTTTAATACTTCATTAGTTTCTAGGCAACATCCCGTCTGCCTTTTTTTAACGTCCTTGGGGATTACTATATTGCTCTCCCAAACACAATATATCACTTAATCATTCTCTTTAAGACATATCTTATCAAATGTTCCAACGAATCCATCACAAGGTGCATTTGGTTTGACGAAAGAAAATACCTGTTATTTTTCGTATGTAGTACCTACCTTGACGAGACTGGATTAGTGAAGTTGCTAAATTGACACATTGTTGTCCTCCAACAATCATTATGCGTATTTATCCAGATTTGTACTATCAGTTGTTGCTGGTTTTAATAGATTGTTAGTTTCTGCATCTGATAGTTTTTTGGTTATATCTGCACTGTTTTTTTTTATTTTCTTCTCGAACATTGACGATCTCTTTATGATCCAAGCCAAAGTTCATAATATGCATTTCTTTATTATCTGCAATATTGGTGACAGCTTCCGTTCTTGGGTTTTTTTCTGAATAGCTGAGAAAATAGTGAGTCACATACTTTCCTTTCTCATGCTTGACTTTAGAGGTGTGTTTACGCTCGGGCTTAAACAGACTTTTTTAAGGACTTCTATTTGATGTTTTTGGTCGACCATCATTTTTTATTTATTATTAAGTGTATGCATTAGATAGTTAAGGCCGTCACACACGTAGCTATAATATATATTAATATAAATTATAGTAAAGCATATTACGATATATTTTCTATACAAATATTCGAGTGACCACACACGCAGCTATAATATATATTTTTATGACGTCACCAAAATATGTCGAGAAACATATTTTGGAATATTAGTATATAATTTGATATATTAATATATATTTTGATATATCTTGACATATTTCGTGAATACAGTATGTTCTATTTTACGAGTCTGACCTGTGGTTTCTTTAATGGTAAGAAATATTAATTTAGTAAGAGGTAATTTAATTTTATTTATATTAGTTTATTATTATTGTAAAATATAAATTATAACAAACCTCTATGTTCAATAATATGAAATTTAAAATTAGAATAAGAAAAAGTTTAGGAAAGAAGAAACAAAATGTCAACAATTTTCACTATAAAAGAAATATCAAATAAAATTATGCATTAGAATTACTTTTAAAAATATATGTACATGGAATGAATGTTGGTGTTGGAGATTGGGTGTATTTTGCGTAGCTCGCAAAATATGCCCAATCTCCAACACCATTAAAAAAGGAAAGTCACGAATAAAAAGAAGCAACCTTTTCACAACAAATGCAGATGCATTCAAATTTATCCGAAAAGGCAGAAATGGAGCATTCAATTGAAAGTGTACGAAAATACCCTTGTTTGTGGCAAATTGATTTACCCGATTACAAGGATAATGAATTAAAAGAAGCACAAGTGTTTAATGTGTGTGATTTTCCTAGAGTGCTCGCAAGATAACTCTGCGCGCGACAGGTGGCGTACTTAATGTTGCCAGTTCAAGTACTGAATTTCACCTTTCACCAATGATGGGAAGTTGGGAACACAACCACAGTGATGGTCGTATGCAACTAAACTTATGTTCTTATAGTTGATACAATTAATAGTACTATTACCAATGATATTACAAAAGAATAGATATGCTACGTTAATAGTAAGCGGCGTTCAAATATTGTTTCGTTGTCTACAAAATGACAAATCTTGTTAAATTTAAAATGACAAATCAAATTATAATAAACGTCAACTTCGACTGCAATAGATAATGCGGAACGTATGTAAAAGCAAGAGATAGTTATATTTTGTAGAGTTTTGTCCTTGAATTACTAATAAATCATAGAATATGCGGTTTAGCTATAGAAGCGACAAAAGGTTTATTAGAATGATAGAATGAAGTGTTTAATAAAACAACAAAAAAATATCGTTCTCTATTTATTTACAACATATTTTTGATAAATTATGACATATTTGACATATTTTTGAGAATAAAAATATCGTTTCCAATAATTGACATAACGTGTATCTTATTATTTCGTTATAGTTATAATTAATTTACATAAGATAACTTTGCGCGCGGCCGAAATTGGAACTAACTCGTGTCCGCCGTCTTGTCGTTTACGTCAGGTGTGAAGAGTGTGTGTCGAAGTCCGCGTTTTACTTCATTTTGAGTGTAAATAAGAGCCATCATTATGCCAAAAGTGATTAAATAAATATTATTAATATATTCATATTGCAGTAAATTGTAAAAATAATTTAATTAAGCGTATTTTAAAAATAAATGTGTTTAAATTACTGATGGAAGGTCACTCCTTGATTTTTACTAATGTTTCTGAGTTATTTGAACAATATCTAAATACACAGGAAGGCATTTTATGAAATAAAAATTGTACTCAAAGACGTCACATTTAGACAAGGACTCTAATACGTATGACACAAAATCTAGTTGAGATGTCTTCTCTAGTAGTACATATAACTCAATGACTAAGTGTACATTATAATATTTACGTGATATTAATAATTATCTACAAAAAAAAAGTTAATAGCATATCCAGATAATGAGGGAAGTTTAATTGTTATGGCAGCCTTAATAATTACCTGTCAAATATGCAATATACAATACACCTGACGTAAACGACAAGACAGCGGACACGAGTTAGTTCCAATTTCGGCCGCGTTATCTTGCGCGCACTCTAGTGGTAAGTAAGATAATTTCTTTTTCATCCCATCAACTCGAAAAACGCTCATTGGTTTGCCATTTTACTTTTTTTTTAATGGTAATTGTGGGGCAAACGAGCAGTCGGAGTCATGACTACTGACGCCCATAGACATCCGCGTAGAGACTATACAGATGCGCTGCCCTCCTTTCTCCTACCACCTCCATGGGCCACCGCACTAAGATACTTAAATTAATTAAAAGACAAGTAATTCAATAATAATAATAATTGGTTCAAACATTATTGAAATTACTTACAAAATAATCTATTACTTTCTTACAAATTAGTTGCTTAAATTACGTTGTATTCTCAATACTAACAATAAATGATTGAAATATGATTTGTATTTAATTCTTACCTTAAGCATACTGCTTGACATTCTTTAGAACTAATGCTTTTGCGCATAACCGTATCGCATTTTATTAAATCATTTTTGATCAATTGACGAAGCTCAACAAATGCCGATCTTGAGCTTCTAAAATACTGTGCAAATTTATTCGATGATAAATCATGATACAAATTAAATTCACCACGAGTTCTGTTTTGTTTTATATGCGGCTCTATCCAGATGGTTCTATTTTTCGGCCCCTGATAAGGCCACATGCATATCAAATTCAGCATCGAAATCATCATCTGAGGAACTTTCAAATAGATAGAGATCTAAAAGTAGTGCTCTTGTTGAATTCATTATGAATTTAAATAGATTTCAAGGTTTGAACACCCTGTACAGGAAGTAAACGCTTAAAACCGTGCTCTTGCAATGACGACCGTCGGTAGACCGATTGAGGGCTAAATATATATTATAGTATAGCTCCCGTTTGTGGTTGCTAGCTATAATATAATATATAGCAAGGTATATTAATATAAATTATAGCTACGTCTGTGACGGCCTTTATAGTCATATGTTAAATTTATGTATGTATGTATGTTTTGTTGAAATAATCCTACCAATAACCTTATTAGAGGGAATGGAGCAGATAACAAAATGAAACTTCTTACGCACATAATTGTTCAGAATTTAGATTATCTATTACCATTTTACGTCGGTTTACATAAGGCTTCTCCTATTAGTCTGTTTTCATTAAAATAAATAAGTTTTATGTACTTACTTTCCACTGGCTCGGCCATCCAAATGCATTTCGGACTTTAAGAAAACGCCTTTGTTTTATAATCTAAGCTGTCTCTTACAGGCTAACTGATTAAAAAGTTTACGCGAATGTTACACATTCTAATAAAACTATTTTAACGGATTTTATTGCGTACCTACTTGTATTTTACTATCCCGACGTTTCAGAAGCTTTCCAGCAACCATGGTTTCGGGCGTACTGAGGTGACAGATGTCCTGATATCTTCTTGAAGCTCCCAACGAAATCAGAACGTTTCACGTTGGGATTATAAAATACTAAAATAAACCGCGATAAAGTCCGTTAAAATAGGTTTATTACAATGATCAAAAAGCTGTAAGATATTTCTGGACTTATGCATGATGAAATTAACAACTGTCATGTATAACTTGTAACAACATTCCAGGATATCCCGAGGGAACACTATCAGCACAGACGCGGTCGCCTCCCACCTGGGTGCCGTCATGGCGGCTAGCCGGGACCACGAATGCAGCAGGTCCACTGCGAATTACACTGAAACTCCGAGGCGTAGCTAGTCGTAGGCGAAGCTGGCCCTATTTGAGCCCTAAAAGGGCCTTAGTTAAAGGGCTGACAAAAAGGACGAAAAAGGACCTCGTTTTGGCATTTCAGCAAACGTCTAAATTACCCACGCTACGACTTTGGTCACATCTGACATGAACCTTACCAAATTTACTAAATTAAGATGATATGGAAGATGCGACAGATCACACGTCATGTGTGTGATGTGTGATTAGTACAATAAAGCAAATAATGGAGGCATGCCAACTCATAACCATTTCCACTAATGTTGGATAGATGGGCCAATTCGCGGCAGCACACTTTGGATTCATTTTTTCCCTGTTGCGAAGTTGTTCTACCCTTTCTGGGACGACAGAGTACCACAGAATGAACCATTCAAAATTTTGTATTCAACAACAGTAGACAATTTCTAGACAAGGTTCTGCCTTCTTGTGCTTTCTATAGAGACGCAGTTGTTCCTTCTAAAGTACTAATAATTAAATGTATGTTTACCAAGACGAATATGTCTACAAATGTTATACTACAATACTTCTAACAAATGCTTACGAATAAACCAGGAATCGAAACGTACGAATTGAAAACTTTACACAGGTTGCATGTTTGACATTCATGTTTAAAAGGACAGAGATATAGACTGTACTAGAGAACGAGATACTGATGACTATAGAATATAGATCATCTGTATAGTTTAAATGTGTAACAGACACACAAGACACAAACATTATAGGCTCGTCACACGTACACACAGCCTTATTTCATTAGGGTGACCAGATAAAAAGATTGAAATATCTCGATAAAATTTATAAAAAAAATTAACGTACTTAATATACGTATAGTGCATTAGTGCCACAAACATATCTGACCCAGTGACCAAAACTAAAACTAAAGCCGTCATTTTGAAATGGCAATCTGTTGACAGTTTTATTGGTGCAGTAACGCACAGAACACGTTTACCCTAAAGGGATGCGTGAAACATAATTTTAAAAGTTTTATATTTTATAAAAGAAGAGAAACGTATCCAAGCGCCATTAATACCGTTTGTTAAATTGTTGATAGTTTGTAAATTTTATTTTTTAAACGACCATAATTATAACATTAAAATGTTTTTTTTCTAATTTTATTTCTAATTACTTAACTATTAAAATAATAGTTATCATAATTTTAGTGATGATGATTGATGGCATAATTTTAATTAGTGCCTGTATCACACATTATTTTTACTCTAAAAATCGAAATTGTTATTTTAATGGCAATACAATATGTTCAATAGACTAGAGCGCTGCTAACACCAGCTGTCACCGGGTCAGATAAGTTTGTGGCAATATACTATTGGACCCTGTTCAGTTGACAAGCGTTCAACGCGCGTTTGGGTAACGCGCGTTTACAACTACATACTTTTTGTTCAGGCCGTTTACATGCTAACGCGCGTTTTAAAAAAGCGCGCGTTGAACGCAGCGCTAGCGCTCGACTGTAGTCAACGCGCGTCAACGCGCGCTTTGAGATTGTTGGTTTTCTATGTTACCGTTCAGATGAGAGCGCGTTTTCGACGTGTACATACGCATTTTAGAGATCAGCTAGTTCAGAAATCGTCCGAAATGGAAAACGAAGCTTTTAATACGGAGTTGTTTATAGATGAAATATGTACTGGCAACAAAATTATGTACTGGCTTTCAGTCAGCCAGTGTGACAAAATTGGGTGGACCCAATATCTCTTCTTCTTCTGTCGCGTCGACTTAGCCGTCGGTGTAAAATCACCGCTAAAACTGTTTCTACGTTCATCTCCGGCAAATGTAGAACTCAACTGAAATCTATGGCGGCCGCGATAACGCGCGTTCAAAGCCTGACAAGCGCGTATCATGTGAACACTATACAAAAATTTAGCGCGCGTTCAACGCGCGTTGAACGCTTGTCATCTGAACGTACACTTATTTCTTTCTGACAGACGATTGACCTATCTGTTTTTAAGTGATGTGTCGGGACACTATATTTTTTGAGTCTCGTGACGTCATTACACAAAACGTCGGGACAATCCATGCGAATCCCACCTATCTGGCAACCCTACAAGGCACCATCAGACTCTAGTCGCACATTTAAACTTAAATTAGCTATTTATTATAACCTGTTTTTATGTAGTTAAGCCACAAAGTAAGTTATTGTCAGCTTATCTACACTATATACATCGTATTTAAACTGGAATTATTTATTATTATAAATTATTTAAGGATAAGTTAATAATACGCAGATTAAATGTAAAGTATTTGTTTAATACGATAATTATTTAAAATAAAATGTGTATTATCACTTCTACACTACAATTAACTTATAAAATATTTACTATATACTTACAAAGAGTAAGTTTTTAATAATAATAATAATATAATAATAATAATCTTTGGTGGTTCTTTTCCCACATTTCTTTTTAATTGAAAACTCTGACTCCTTAACTTTGAATTATAACTAAAATTATAATTATAATTAAAAATAATTCTCTATTTCTATTTCTAAACTAGGCCTAAGCCTAAAACTCAACTAACAACTAACTTTAAAACTTTAAAACCAAGAGTCAGCGCCTTTTCCCATATAAAGAGACGTAAATAAAATTTTATAATAGATTAACTTAAAATAAAGTTACTGAATAAGATTATCACGTAAGTTATAACTTCACATAACAATAAATTCGCAAACAAAACACCAAAGACTACCCACAGATTATACTTCCAGTGAATGCGGGTAAGAAATAAAACGGTTGCGTGCATCTTCGGCTTCCACGCCGCAAACGCGAGGTACGGGTTACCAGGAATGCACGAGTTGGTACCTGTAATATTCGAACAAAATGTGTTTGTTAGAGTGATAGCAGCAGATTCATCATTAGTAGGGGTACGTAAATTTCGTTTTTACGAAATATATGCGATAAAAGCTAAATCTGCATTTTATTTGCGATAAAAGCGAAATTTGAAAATTAAATACTTTCGCACCTTCTTACGTTACGTGCTTTCAAATGCTGATCAGACGCGCTAACAATGATTACGTATATTGGTCGGTCAAGAAACTCCTGTGGATGTAATGCGAGTTTTAGCTGCATCAAAATCTTGCTACCCTGGATTTGCAAAAGCAGCTGTTCAATGTCTCAATTGCCCTGTCAATAGTGTTGATGCCGAGAGGTAATTTAGTATCTACAACATTGTCGTAACTGAATGATGATAATGAAAATGTAGAAATTACATCAATGCTAGCCTTTAATTGAATTTTTAACACTGTATTTTTTTTTGCGAAATAAATGCGAAATTTTCTATTTTGAGTTTTTTTTAATGCGAAATCACGATTTTTTATTTGCGAAATTTACGTACCCCTAATCATTAGCTATACTGTTCTATGATGTCACTCGACACTTATGTAGTTTCCTAGTTTGACAGATGTTTACCGGTTTTAACATTTCTATTATTCATATTTGTTGATATAAATCTGTATTGGTTTGTAATATACTAAATGATAAGTACAAAGGTAAATGTAAAAAGGTGAATTATTATTTATATTATTGAATAATTTTCTTTGTGTGTGTTAAAACTAATATAACTACACTTTTATTTATACATATATAATTGATTTAATTTATGAATCTCTTATTTATTAAAATTAATAATAATAATGATGAAAATAATTGATGCCACTTATATTACAGTAGACATATTCTCAGGGGCTGTGAGCGAAATCGCAAAAAAATATTATGTGTTATATTTTATGATAGTAAATAAGTATATTTTAGATAGTAATAATTTATTTAAGAAGACACAATATTGTATTGGTTATACCTGTAAAAATATTGTGTATTGGAAATAAAATAAAAGATTTTCCAATTCATTATGTAATTTAAAATGAAAATAATATTGTTTTATAAGGTAATTGTTAGCCGTAAATGAAAACAATTATTTATATTGAATTAAATTGTTGACAGTAACATGTTTTCAGTAGAAGTATAGTCTAAATTTTGTGACTATTTTTTGTAGTATCAATTTACCGTCTAGCAAAATCCGTACGAATTTTAAGAGTCACGGAATTTCGAACAGTTCTTTTTATATTGCTTAAACTAAACTCAATTGGCGTACAACTGTGCTTTTTTAAGATAATTTAAAAAAATGTAAAGTTGCCTGACGGTCATTACTTGACCGTTTACAAATTATATAATTTATATAAATATATAAATTATATAAATATTTACAAATTCCATATAGTTGTTATGTGAGAAAAAGAAAGGGTTTTGATATTATAGTTTTGAGAATCGATCCTTGTGCCCGTTCTAAGATGATCAAAGTGGATTTACAGACACCGCCCCACACTACGATACAGTAGCTTAATTTTGATTGTACTAGAGCACCACCACACCACACGCAGCGTATTACACATTTCTTTTGAACTGAATGGTCTGGACTTTTACAATGAATTTTTCTAATTGAATTATAATCTATAACTTTTACATATCAGAATTATTTAGGTAATGCTATATTTATTTTTCTTTTTGTCACAAAACTTGAATGCTAATTACTTCGAGGTAAAAATACATAAATATTACTAATTTAAATTGATGACCAATGAGCGCTGTTTCTTGTGACATTTCTTGTTAGGGGGTAAATTTATTTATTTGCAAATACATTGTTGGTGTAAATTATTAAAATCACGTCACTTACATTCCAAGTTACGTCACAATATGTTGTTCTGGTCCAGGTTAATTAATTAAACGTCTTTGACAGGCTTGACGTCTAGGACGTACTCTAGCATTCCCTCATTAAGTTGATCACCGGCGGCTAGTACATCAGCGTTGCATATGCATGGATGCAGCTCTCTTCCCATTAAATACATCTGGAATGTTGAAATCAGTGATAGCTATCGGGATGACATTATGGAAATAGAAAAGTTAAAACAAAAACACATTCCTACTTCACTTCCTAGGTGACGTCTGAATGAACACCAAAATAACACCGCGTGTCTCACATTTTCAAGGCAAGGTACTAAAAATTAAATTTTCAAATTTTACCGGACCAGTAACTTGATACCAGTCCAGGATCTGAGATTATCTGTATGGGCTGGTCATGGAAGTTACTGGGTTCGATAAAGACGAATAGCTTATTTGCACAGGTTTATAGATTGAAGTAACGGTAAAATTTCCTAAGTCAATAGTGAGACTTTCGATATTATTAGAAGTCTTCGACAGATGATGAAATTATTGCGATGTCAGATTTTATAAAGATGGCTCTGCCGTATTTCGCATGTTGAATTTCAGCCACTAGGATCATTCCAGCAACTGAAGGTCTTTGCTGTGATTGATCTCTATGAGTTTCCTGAATGCATAGGAGATCACAATTACTTCCGTGGCATCTAAGAGAAGAGATGATTTGACAACGGAAAATCCCTCTATATTAATTAAGATGGTGTTTAATGCCGGTCTATGAAGGTTTTGTTAAAAGGTTGGCTCTGAGAAGAGTCATTTTGGACCTTTGTGGCTGAAGGATTAGTCACGCCGCTCCAATATTTACTTCACTGGGTCAATCTTGGAGCAAAGTGTTCAGATTGCGCCAAACGCTCATTCATGTTCAACATAATGTTCATCGCTCGTTTGAAGGCTTTTGTATCAAGGCTTGGACTATGGTAGGGATAGACGCAAGCGCTATAGAGTTTGATAGAGATAGAGTTGACTTGTGATAGCCATTAGGTGTATAAATTAGGTGTTAGTAAGAAGTAGTGCCATACTTCGTTGGCGTGACCTGCACGCCGTGAAATAGCAGCTGTACGTCACGTTCCATGAGATTTGTGAGTTTCCAGCTGCCGATGGAAGGAAATAGAATAGGAGGTCAAAGCATCTGCATGACAATTATTATGGATGTATGTGAACGTCGGTAGTCATTTAAAGGCTTCGACATCTCATCAGTCCTGAAATAACGCACAGTCGAGACTACGGGACCAAGTTCAAGTTATAATTTACCTCAAATTCAGATTTTATGACCTGAATATAT
>LUGF01029541.1:147182-164037 GCA_001625245.1 Calycopis cecrops | reverse complement strand
ACTGAAGTGTGCTACGAGCAGCGTAGTACGTAGCATATTGTTGTAGCGATCCTAAGAATAACCAGTAAGACAACCAATAGGGTCGACAAGATCGGGGAGGTACCTCACTTACATGATATCGCCTATTAAGTTGCATTTAGTGATGTTTGTGACTTTCGTGTGGTCGAATGAGGGGAAGAGCGAAAGAAGGCAACTCACTTACGTAACAATTATTCGGATGTTTGTGTATACGGATAATATAATTGATATCGGAAGTCGCCACTAAGTTACAACCAAAAATAACCAAAAATATTACGCCGCCTAGTTTTCATTTTGAAAAGCAGGTAGCAACCCAGGAGTCATAAACAATATTGCCGGTCCACACGCCTCAATTGTTCACTAGCTTTGATGTTGCGGCAACTTGTTACGGATGTAGGAATGTGTTCTGACGTGACGAGAATAAAGATGGCCGCCGAGTAAATTTGTACACACGCAATGTTACAGCTGAAGATAAAAGACAACGGGATAAAAGAAAGATGACAAGGAAACTTATACCTTTTAATTTTCAGTACGTTGGATGTACTAAATGTCTTGACGTGTCGGAAAGTTTTTATTCCGGATCTGAAGTTATGTTGTGGAAGCAAAGAGCAAACAATGCAGCTTTCAGAATCCGCAACCCCGGAGTAAGGTAACTAACGACCAAGCAATGAATATTGGTATTTATCAATATGTTGACGATAAACACGAGTAGAAATCTATACGATAGGATGTAGTGATTCGTTCAAATCTTTCGTTCAACCATAGATTTAGAATGGACTTTTTGTAATGCACAATTTAGAATTTAAAATCATGTAGTGAGAACAATTCTAAATCTATGCGTTCAACACACAAGCAACTGCGAAACATTACAATTGACTTGTTTTCGAGTCTTCACTTCGCTCTGACCTATCGCTATAACATATCTGCTTCATTTTCAGAGTTCCGTATTTTTATACAATATGATTGGTCGGCGGACAATAATTTTGCGTCATAACGACGCTTAGGAAGATCATGCCTCTTTATCGCTTGTTCCATGCTCTCACTTGCAACGTGACAATGAGAAAGGCTTTTTCGTGCGTGCGGCCGGCGCTCATAAATTCATAACAAGGAATCAAGTCAAAGAATAAATTCTGATATAAAGCAGAATTCGCCTTATTCATTTCACCAGCGGTTGAGAAATTCCACGACATTAATAAAGAGATGATAAAAACCTGATTATGTTTTCTTACAGCTTTTTCTCGCAGAAACTCTAATAAATCTGCACGTGACTGCGGGGACTGGCGGAGATCACGTCGAGGCCGAGGAAATACTGCGTAACTGGGTTTTTGTAAGTGCCGTTGTAGCATTGCAACTGAATTGAGCGTGCACGGTCGAAAAACATATATGTTAGTGTATTCTATACCACGACCTTCAGATATCGATGTCAAGATAAAAATGTGTATTTAATGTATGTACCTAAGTACTACTACCAGTGTAATATGTGTATGTACCTAAATAAAGATTTTTCTATTTCTATTTCTATTTTCTATTTTCTATTTCTATTTATAAATTATTTTACGACCAGGCTGACGCAGCGGTACGGGGCTCGGATAAGCGGGCCATGTTGCGCCAGGGATCACGGGTTCGAATCCCGCCTAGGTCATATAAGTTAGATCTTTGTATTATATGTATTTCTATACTAAGTATATTAAATATATAAAATTTCTTAAATTTTATAAAACATGTTAAATATACTGTCCGTTGTCTAGTACCCGTAACACAAATCCTTACGGTACTTAGCACGGGGTTGGGTTTACGTAGTGTGTGTCCACAGATATATTATTAATTATATAATTAAATATGACTTTTTCACTGTCTGCTTCTGGGTTTGTGACCCAGCAAATGCCCATCTGGATGGATGCAAGTAGCTTGTGACCGCGACCAGGGGGCGCTCTCTGCGGGAGACCTAAGCCCAGCAGTGGACGTCGTTTGCCTGCTAACAAATATGATGATCTTTTTCACGAATTTAGGGTTCCCACCTCTCCCGGAATTCCGGAAGTTTCCCGGAGAGCCCTGAGAACTAAAGTCTCCCGTCTCCCGGAAAGAATATAAAATATAAAAAATTCTCTTGGAATAACGAGTTGTTCAAAAGTAACGACACGCAAAGTCGAAATGGCTAAGAGCGGAGTAAATCACGACCACGAAATCGTTCAAATCATAGATAATACTGTATATACTAGGGAAATACTGTATATACTAGAGAAATACTGTATTATACTGACGCCGCCTCTTTGCGAGCGTCGCTCGAATGGGCTTGAAGGAAGTGAGATGTTAATGATTAGGATCTGGGATGGGAAAAACTGACGGACTCACCTTTGTCCAAGAACACACCCCGCGACACGCCACGCGATGAAAAGCAGAATTTTGCACAAGCACTGTTATTGTTAAATAGGAAATGTTCACGTGCAAGCAAATTGTTCACGTGCACAGAAAAACTATATGAGCACACGCTGATCGAAGTCCGTCATACAGGAAGACGCTGAACTAGACTCCCCTAGACAGTAGCGCCATCGTACACGTTCCGTGGTTTGACTTTTAATGAGTACCTACATGTGAAGGCGGAAATACAAACATTTTTCGACACTTCAAAAAGTTTTTAAAATTCGTTAGATCTAGACCAGATATTTTAAAATCTGTTCGTTCTATTATAAAACATAAGTTCAAATAAAAGTTAGGATAATAATTAGTCAATATTGTTTTTCACCCAAATTTAAACATATGAGAGGTGGTAACCCTACTCACGATATTATTTTATGCACCTTTTCCACCAAACATGTACTCTTTCTGGGCGTTAGTGAGTACATCTATTATGCCACTTTCACACTTATTTCTCTTTCTCTTATTCTCTTCAAAAAAAAGCGAAGCGAGTCGTGGGCGATAACTAGTTATTTCAAGACACTTGTTTAATGCGTCATTATGTACTCGAACACGTATATAATAGTTAATCAGTAATCATTAGAGAACGCACGGTGAACTTACAAGCCAGAGATGTCATTAAAACCCGCTCCCACGGGTCCTGCAGGAACCAGCGGCGTGGTGGGGGACAGGGGACAAGCGGCGGCTAGCACCAGTCCTTAACAATCAATATTAAAAACCAAATCTATCGAAAATAATCAAAATCAAAGATCCATCATCCATCTTTTATCCTATTACGGAATGGTCTGTCGCTCAGTAGAATCAACGTATAGTGATGACTGTGATACCGCGTCTTCTGAGGCTTGTGAAGAAGGTATCAGGGCAACATAGAGCCATAGAGGTAGGGTATAAATATTATGAGAGACAGACGCAGAGGGCAAAAGAGTAGTGGTTACTACGTCCACTGACGTAGCAGGTTTTTACAGAAAAGTTAAGCTGTATTCTGGAAGACCCCAAATCGTATTAAATCATACTAATATTATTTATGTAATTTCGGGTAAAAAATAAATAAGCGAACTAAGAGGACTTACGATTTAAAATTCCATCAAAATTCACTTATAAGATAATGCATTAGGATCACTCTTTTTGAGCAAAAGCGTAAAGGGTGTCAAATTGAGTTAAAGTAATGGAGTACATTAACTCAATTTGAAGTATTATTAAATAAATTTAAAAACATAAAATTAAACTGCTTAAACAATTTTTGAGCACTCGTATGATCAAGACGAATCTAACGACATATTCATGAAGACGTTCAGGCTGAGGCGGGGCACAAAAAAACACATAAAACACCCAAACAAAGAAACAAAAAATACAACCATGCGCTCGAAAAACATCAGCATCCTTCCGAAGAGTCGGGTAAAACGAATACTAAGCTTAAATACTTTAATATCGGACCAGGGATCCACAGACTTGTAAACAATGTCCAACAGTGGACTACAATGGGCTGATGACGTCAAAAAATCTATACTAATGTTATAAATTATAAAACAGTTGGGTAAAACTTTAGCTTATAAAAATTCTTTCATTTCCGACAAGGGATCCCTACTATAGCTAAACAGTTTGTTGGGTTGAACGCACTAAACTCTGGAATCTGGCGCTAATTTGAATAATTCTTTCAGTGCTAGATATCTATCGATGAAGGCTATGAGTTAGGTCCCATCACGCTAAAACTTACAGGATGGCGGTTAAACAACACGATACATACTTCACATAAAATAATTAAATTAAGTTCGTAAGTATAATAGGATACTTGACAATTTTTAGATTTTTTTTTATTTCATACCTACTTTATGACTTGTTAAACACGTTACACAAATATTTCCAGAAAATAAGCAGTACCTACTAACAACAAAAAATAATGTTAAAGTTTGAGTTATTACACTCGCGCCTAAAACAATGCAAACTGTAATGGCGGCACAATATGATTAGATTGACGTCAAACGCAAGTGACAAAAGTGTAAACACTAGGCAGTTCGGCTAGAGCACAGGTTCCCAAACTTTTTCCTCTAACGCCCACTTTGAAAATCAGTTACTTCGTATCGCCCCTTTATTAGTTATTACACCTTGATATTCAAAGACAATTATGTCGTTTCTGGCCCTTTACCGCCCCCCTCTGAGCATCTAGTGCCCACAAGGGGGCGTTATCGCCCACTTTGGGAAAGACTGGGCTAGAGTTTACTTGCCGGTGACGTCATCTGAGATTCAACCGATCACAAAACGTTTTTGACGTTGACAAATAATTGCTACTTTATTTCGCAATTTTTTAAAAAAGTATGCATTATTTTGCATAAAGTAGACGTGTATATGGTTTATTATAATATTATCGAATAGGATGACAACAATTCGTAGCATATTTTTAATAGTGTAGAATTCTCTGTCTACGAGAATACCCTATTGTACATATAAGAATAAGAATAAGAATATTTTTTTATTTGCTAATACACGTAGTTAGTACATGGTCTTCACAATAATTATGGTACAGTGTATTTGCCAAGATATGGCGTGCAAAATTAATATTAAACAATGATGAAATAGCAATCAAAAAAACAACAATTATTACAAACAAACATTAATTAGCACCATCATCATCACATATCGAACATATTGTAGGGTTTTGAAGACGACTGACGCTCATGATCATCCACATAGTGATCTCCAAAATATATAACTAAAGTGCTAAAAAATTATAATTAATTTCTAGCCCGCTATATCGTTTACTTGGACCACACGCAAGTCCAGCGAAACCACTTTTAGTTTACTTCTGTTTAGCGACAATTTGTATCACACAGACAGATTGTTAGATAAGAGAATACCTTTGTGCCCTTGTAATAAAAAGATATTGCGCTCTCAGAAGTACAAACGTGAAGGATCCTCGGTCCCTATTCCCATATTAGATCAACTTGTAGCTTTATATTTGTTACGTAATATTATATTACTGATTATTGGTGTGTTGTGGAGCATACTGTACCTGGTAATCATCATCATCATCATCATCAGCCTTAATTCGTTTATAGGGTAAGGGGCGTAAGGCGCATTCGAATCCTTTGATAACGTCTATAGATTTCAGCATATTTTTTATAATGATTTGTAGCGCTCCTTACCGCCTCCTCTCTGATAGGCATCTTTTTAAAGCAGTATCAAGCCAACGCCTTGTAGTATATGGAAGATTTGAAGGTACAAGAACAGGTGGCAGGTCGCCTATGCGCTGGACTGACCAGGTGAAGGCTGCGCTTGATCGTTCTCTCCACGAGTGCACAAGAAAGGCAACGATGCGAGAGGAGTGGCGGCGAATTGTGAAGCGTGTCACCAACCCTGATGTGACGACCACGACCACTCTGCCAAGAGAGTGATGACTAAGGAGATCTTGTAGTGTAGTGGTCTCGCCACTACCCCGGTCGTGCCGGCCCGATTCGGCTACAATGCGACGATTACACTACCTCTTATTAGACCCATAGTCCCATACTTAGTTGAATTGCATAAATGTACCCAGTGAAATTAAATCAAATGAAAATGAATTTATTCAAAGTGGAATTATAAAAATTGCTTTAACCCCAGCCCGGACCTGAGGAGAACCGGCGAAACAAACTCAACGGTTCTCATTGTGAATTTTCTTTTACTTTCAGTTAATTTTGTAATTATACAGTATTATTTTCATTAAGAAAACTTATATAAACTATGAACCAATAGTTTTATACAGCATAAGAGGCGGACAGTCGCGTCACACAACCACTGATGGAAAGTTTTTTTTTATAATTTTTTATAATATAAGGGACACCATGATTGTTACACACATGGGTTTCCATCCTTTTCGTCTCCCCTGCAATGGGTCACCGGCTACTCATAAAGCACACAAAACGTGACAGCAGCGTAATTTCACGACAGAGAGGCGCCTCCCCGTTAGTGTCGGACAATTCCGCTGCAATTCATCATTGCACTAAATAATAATAGAAAAAAAAGAAAGTTTGTTTGTTTGTTACTCCTTCACACTAAAACTACTGAACCGATATTCATAAAACTTGGCACACACATAGAGGATAACTGGGATGTGTTAACATAGGACAGTTTTTATCCCGAAAAAATATTCCTATGGGATGCCATGGGATGATTTTCGACGGGATCGAAATTTAGAATAGAATAGAATAGAATAGAAAAATCTATATATTTAGGAACATACACATATTACACTGTTATACGTTAATAGCTTACCATTTAAAAGAAAGGGAAAAAATATAAATACAATTGTGATAGCTTAGCCTACGACTTAAATCTAAGGTACTGAATAAGACTAATAAAATAAATAAAAGATAACATAAAGATTCATTTTTTTTCCATTGATTCATAACATGTAAGGGACAATGCATAACAGTGTAATACACCAAGTGCCCAAAAAGGAGACCACTCAGTTTGAATGACTGTAGGTTGTACCACAGTCCTGGTATTACGTGGCCCCTGAATTTACGCGGATGAAACCGCGGCGCGTAGCTATTAGCCGCCTTAGAAGAATGAGATGACCATAAATCCCCTTAGAAGAATGAGATGACCCTAAATCCCATTCCCCACCATAAGACCAAGACTAGCCTACAGCCCTAAAGGTCGAGCCTTCCTGTAACTGACTGACATGTGCATTTTCCATCATCCACCCAGATCAGCCGAAAAACAACATGGCCATCACTTCTATTATGACTGGTCTCCCGTCGTGCCTAACCAATTCGATGCAATGCAGCAATGTTTTACCTAATGACGTCTTAACACGTATAAAGTAATGTATATTTTCACCGCAGATATCAAGGGCCTCTTTAGCTCAGTGGTAGAGCACTGGTCTCGTAAACCAGGGGTCGTGAGTTCAAACCTCACAGGAGGCATGACGTTGATCCATTATTTTTATTTTCTACAAGACAACATGCATTGGTTTAAAACAAATTCCAAATTTCAATTTAAATTGCCTTTTTTTTATTCTTCTTCTTACCGGAATTTTGTAATTAAACTTTGTTTTTTCTGTACTTTTATGAAAGACGAAAACTAAGATTGTCAAATTAAGGTACGTGAGTATTTGGTTGGCAAAGGAAAATTGTGGTAGGTACTTTAATAAGATGTACCGGATCCGCATTGCTGCTAAATAGAAATGACACGAAAGTGGATAAAGATTGGAAATACCCCTTGCTCTTATCTCTCAACCTCAAATCTGCGTTCAAAAAGTAATTCATGTAATTCTATTTTGAATAAAAACTTTTTCGTTTTCATTAAAACATCGGCTACACCAGAGGTTCTCAAACTTATTTCTTCTAACGCCCACTTGAAAGGGCAGTTATTTCGTAGCGCCTATTGTTTTTCACCTTAAAGAACCTATAGAAAATTTTATTTGTTTTCAAGGGTCTTTAACCCTCTTGGGTCTAATCCCTTCTAGCCCTCCTCCTCCACAAGGGGATCACCCACTTAGGGGAACAATGGGCTACACCGTCGAGTTTCCTTGATCCTTCTTCCGTCAGAAGAGTAAATTGAACTAGGAAAGGTGTGCGCCCCTACCTCTAATGTGGCACTTTTGCCTTCGCTTTTCGAGGCGAGACGATTACGTTACGTTTCCCATTAGGGTCAATTCACACCAAAAGCGTGGCGAAGGGCAGTGAAGCGGAGCGCAGTTTATGTGTCATATGAATTTCAACTTTATAATAATTACAATAATACTTAATATCGCATGAGAAACTGGAACGAGACGCGCGGATTCCCACAAAGTCGCTGGAATGCTCAAGCATTCGCTGGAATCCGCACGGAAGTCGCGAGAATTCGATAATAAGTACTACAGTAATGAAAATAAAGTTTAAATTTATATAACACTGAAAATGCGCTCCGCTCGCTGCCCTTCGCCGCGCTTTTGGTGTGAATTGAGCCTTAGTGGGCGTTGCAGTATGGAGTTTCATACAAAGAATACTTTAAGACTCGAGGCGATACGGTTACTTACTCTAGTCGTCGATATCTGCATGCTTGTACTAAAATTAGGCTTTCCGTATAATGGATGCATAACTCCGAGTCCATTATGCCTGAGTGATCTCGGCGGCACAATTTTGTTAGCTAAATCTATTGAGTTAGCCCATGGCTCTCGCCATAAGTGCTTGTTAGCGAATTAGCTCTATTGTGTTAGGTTTTACAGTTGATTGGAGCTCACCTTTGTATGAGCCAAATGAGCTGGCTCTAAAGAGCACTAGTTTGTGACAAGTAGGACTATGTTCCATTGCTGCCGAATCGGGCCGGCATCCTTGCCCCAGTACTCCAAAGGAGCATATCTGATCATAGGATAATCGGACGATTAAATTATCTTATTCATCCGGTAATCATAGGGCGGTAATACACTTCGTATAATATTAGAAATGACGCTTGAGACGAAGAAGAGGTACGTAGTGGTACACAGATCATCGACATTTTGGATACCTGCACTGTCCCCCGCTCGCACCCCCGTAGTCGCCACAGAAGGTAAACACTACGGTGATCATAATATGCGGTTTTAGTCCCTCTGCGTTTCTTTGTGTTTTCTTCGATGTGACTAAGCATATATTTTTTAATATATATTATGTGATTTGTATTTGTATATTCCTAAATAATTCTTCACTCATTAGGCCCACTGAGTTTGTTTTGCAGATTTTTTGCTATCTATACATATAATAAAGTTATAGTTACAAAATTGCTGAAGATAAACCAGTACTGTGTCTTTTCCCCTTCTCTCTACAGCCAGCCTAAAGCTGACTAACAGCATCAGTTTAATGGGTATCTTGAAAGCAACATTAAAAAAACAGCAACTACGGAACTTCTTCGGTAGCAAGAAATCCGCTCTTCGCAGCAAGGTCTGCAGATGCGGACGGTACAGAGACCACGCAGGGCACACCTGGAGGGTATTTAGTAAGAGGTGCTACATTGCAGAAGAATTGCACCGGCACAACCGAGGAGGTACCTCTCTTGTTTACACGATACTGGCGTAATATTATACTTAATAAGTAATATATAAAATATGAAAGAATTTGTATTTTATATTTCAAGATTTCATGAGGCCCGCTGAGTTTGTTTTGGCATTTCTTCTCAGGCCTGGGTTGAACCGATGGTGGATTGTTGGAGTTCAAAACTAGTAATAGTAATACAAAATTAGTGATTAGTAATTTATTCTATTTTGAATAAAAATATACCTAATATATTATAATACACTGCTGTTACGTGCGGTGTGTAAATATCCGGTGGCCCATGGAGGGGGAGGAGGAAGGTGTCTCGGTGCGTCCTTGCCGTGCACCCTGTCTCCCGCGACCGAACGGGGGCGCACCGTCAGATGCGTTAGCGGTGGGGCCGCCGAGGAAGAGATGTGGTGTGTCATTCCCGTCCACCCTGTCCTCTGAGGCCGTTTAATGGTTGGTACTTCGTCCAGCGGATGGGATCAGCTAATGTCGGAAGTCCTCCACTCGTCTCTTTGAATCAACAGATGGCGGCATGGATCAGAACGACCGACGTAGTGTGCTACGTTGGAGCATTGGGACCAGGGGTCAGGATGGAAACCTGACCTCATTGCACGGTTCCGACGTGGAGTAGAGACTGTTCAAAGGCAGCCGTCCGCAAGGAGGAGTCTGGCCTTTTTACCGAGGCCAGCCTGTCGCTGGACGGATCATGTTGCTTGTAGATCCGAGACCCTCCAATTATAGCGGCTCAAGCGGTTTATAATATAATAATCATCTTTATTCAGACAACAAAGGTCCACATTTAAGTTGTTGGTACAATAATCCTCAGGAACTAGTGTTAATAAGTTCGTACATGTTTGTTGTACATGTTAGTACAAATCTATAATATATAGATTTATACTGACATATTTATTAAATGATACAGTATTGGTGCATCAATTTTTGCCGCTAGTGTTTTCAGAATACTGTTGGGACTTGAACGTAGTCTGGCTAAGATTGATGCAGCTTTCTTTCTCATTATTGCGTAGAAATCATTTGTCCGCTCTTGCGCAAACATTAAAGAAGCTGAGCAAAACCGCGGCAATCCCAGCAGTATTCTGAAACCGTTATTGTACTGCACCCTCAATCTATTTAAACTCGTCTGCGTGTAGTTGGTCCACAGGGCACAGACCCGCCGTGTAGAAGGTTGGACAGTATGCTTTAAACAACGTTATTTTGGTCTCCTTACTACAGCGAGCGAATCTACGGGCCAGCATATTGCACCTGACAGCCACGGCTCTTCTTTCACGCTCTATATCAACATTGTCCTTGAGGTCCTCCGTAATATAGTGACCAAAGTATTTAAATTGATTAATCCAGTTGGTTATTCGGTAGGGCTTTAGTCGGTAGGGGCAACCCAGTTATCGAGCCCGACATTGCACCCAGTTGAGCCACCCGGGCTCCTGGGTAGCGTACGTAAAAGCATTCCCCTGCGATACCAAAAGAAAAAAAAAGGTGCTGACCGAATCAGCCATGTCTAGTACCTGTGTCAGACGGAAAATTAGCCGAGGCATCCATTACTCCAGGACCGGGCGCAGCTCCCTAACTGTGCCTACACTATAAAGAAGCGCCAAGTCCTCCTTCCATTTGTTGGTTACGTGTTAACATACTCTGCTAAAGTACAGAATCCTACAAGCGTTGATTGGTTCTCCAATATTAGGCAGAAGTCTTCCCAGTTCTTTCCTTTTCTTTTTCTCTGCCCTTAAGCCTTTAGCATAGGTTTTATCTATGGGATCACAAATGGTATGCTCTGAAGACTCTCATTCCTGGAGATACACAAAGAGCAGCGTTAGGTAAACGTTGCAGGCCAGGTCCAGTTTAAAAAAAGGTAAAGACATCTTTACTGTCTAGACTCTAGAAGTCTAGAGAATAAGTTGTCATCTAACTATTTAAAGTCAAGATCAAACTCTTTATTTAAACATACATAACTACACTAATATTTAACAAATTAATTAACAAAAACTATTTCCTATCTCTCAATGCTTTCCCTTTGGGCCTCAATCGGTTTCTGATGATATTCTCCCTCTCCTCTTGTTGGGCTCGTAGCTGTTCCTGATATCTCTGTTTAGCAAACTCCAGTTCTGATGAGTAGGTGACAATTTTGGATGCAATCTCCTGTTGATCAATCATCCTTTTCTTCTGTTTTTGCTGTAACATAAAAAAGAAAATGTTAATAAAACAGTTTCTTAATGAAAACCAATAATTGGACATCCACATCGTCAAAGAACATGCCAATTCCATTTCATCCATTTCACACAATGCAGCCATAGATATGCCCAGTAGTAGTGGCAAATACAATTATTTGTGTTAAATAATTGCATATATTGGTTAGAGGTAGTGCCGCACTGCATGCATGCATATAGCCGAAATAGGCCGGCACGACCGGGGTACCTCTCGCTTACACGAGAGTGGCGTAAAGTGACAGCTGTATGGTCACGTTTTGTGCTGTGTGTAAGTAGCAAGTGGCTCAAGGAGGGAGGAGCATCTGTATAGCCTCTATGCAGATGTCTATGGGAGTCGATAGTCATGAAAATAGCTACGGATGCTTCGCCACCTATGCCATAAAAAAAACAAAATACATGCAACGCTTACTTGTTTAGTTAATGATTTATGACCATGTCCTATTATTCATTACAGTGGAAAAGTAACTCTAACGCACCCAATACAGCTGTAATGTGACAGCTACTCTGTCACATTTGGTACAGTTTATGAAAAGCCAGAGGCCCAATGGATGGGAGACCTGTCCTATCCATTAGGCAGGATAAGACATCTGACTGACAGGGTAATACATCTGTATAACAATCATGCAGATGTCCATCCCAGTCAACTGCTTGTTTGCACCCTTTTACTGTAAAAAAAAAATCAAAAATATGAACATACCAGCAAAGGTGTGGGTCGCCCGTCCAGGAAGGTATAGTCAGGACCATCAGTGAGTATTCCTTCAGCATTACGATTTACAGGTAATCCTCGATCAACCCGCCATTGCTTTATGGACAAGACGTTGGTACAGCAAATGTGCCTTGATAACACTGTAATATACAAATTGTCTCTTAATAAAGGCAATAATATGACCAATTAGCCTACACTAATAAACAAATGTATTTTTTTTATAAAGAGACAAAGAGCTGTGAAATCAGGGGGGAAGAGATAGTACCAACTGGAAGTAATTACTACTACTATACAACTACATCTCTTTGGATATCAGCAACATGTTATAGTCATAGTACAAATAACTGCATTTTAGCAAAGGTAAGTATTAAAGTTTATAGTAGCAAAATTCAAGGTTCCATTAGATACAGTTCAAAATTCTACTTTCTCAATGTGGGGGAGGGCAGAAGCCTTAAAGGACTATGCATTTCAACTTGCTCACAGAGTGTTGTCTCAGAGTGTGGATAATTATAGCAAATATCCCATTTTTTATTAAAGTTGACAAAATAATATGAGGCCATTGTCCAGGGCGATGATGATGATGATGACAAAATAATTGTCATCATCATTATCAGCCTTTATAATCAACTGCTACAGAAACGTCTTCTTTGATGAACACCAACAGAACAAGATTGACTACTTAAGTATACTTACTACACTGACGCTGTAAGTTGGGACCTGGCAATAATGCTCTCTAGCCCTGCAGTTCCCCCGTTGTAGCCCTAATAAGGCGACATGGGGGGTGGTGCAGGGGTAGATTGCGGGGAATGACATTTTTGCCAGGTCCCAACTTATGGTGTAGTACTAGAATTTATTTATCACAAGCCTATTTAGATAATTTATCAATCATCATATTTTAATTACTGTTTGTCAATGTCATTGTCAAAGGAAGACTTAATATGTAAATTATAGAGGGAACATCTGGGGAGGGGGTCATACTGTAGTTTTTCTTTTTTTGACTTAGTTCTGCCGACATTTCTGTGGCAATAGTCAAAATAGATGGCACACGTAGGACAAACGATGACTTGTCTTCTGGTTTAGGGAGGAGACAGGGAGACAGACCCCTCTCTTTTAATGGAAAGAGTTGCGAAGTATTTGCGAATGTCACATAGATTTTTAAGAATGTTATACCGTTTTGTACACAAGTTTTCTTCAACTCACCTTTTCTTACTGTAAAAAAGTTGTTTATTTTCGTTAACATAATGAGAGATGTCATACCGCGTAAAGTATTTAAAATTTTCTTCTAATATTAATACTATTTTTATAAGCTTAATGACACTTGGAAACGTAGAAAATATAACTCCACTTTCTTTATAGTTTAAATTTTTATTTTGGCCTTTTTTTATTCCTAACCCTAAGCTCCGCAAGTTAACCAAAAATCAAAATAATGGTGACAAGTGACAACTGACAAGTGACAACTGATATATGACAGTTATGACAGCACCAGTAGACATGGGCGTTATCGGTTATTTTCGGCAACGGTTAATTAACCGATATTTATTTCAATACCGGTATTGATAACCGTTGCTGAATATCGATATTTCAACCAACTAAAAAAAAAAAAGAAAAAAAAAGGAGGGCAAACAAGCGATCGGAGCCATTACGTCCGCATAGAGGTTACACATTATGTCCGTTCCCCTTACTTCTTCCTCCCTCCATGGACCACCGGTTACTTATACACCCGCACGAAAAGCGACAGCACAATTGTCACTTTACGCCGATTTCGTGTAAGCGAGAGGTATCTCCCCTGTCGTGTCGACACAATTCGGCTACATACATGCATATTGCATACAGCGTGGCACTACCTATTTCTGTTTTTGTTTGTACTTAGTCAATTATGTAGCTGCTGTATCAATACTGTAAGTCCAGTCGACTTTCAAGTGGCCATAAGGCCATACACGTTTATTAAAACTAGTTCAACTCTTTCAGGTCAGACTCTGTTTTTTTTATAAGTAAATACAAATAGGACAAAAAAATATTATATTTGTGGTAAATCCTAAAATAATATATAGGCTCTTTCAGTAAATATTCTTGGTACTTTGGTAGCTCTGAACGTAGTACACGGGTAGCGACGGCACAATATGATTGAATGATTCATGAAAAGTTATTTTTATTTATTTTAATTTTATCTTTATAATATTTGATTTTTATTGCGTTGTTATCCTGAAATTGTTTAGTTGTAAATAAAATAGTTACGCAAAAATAGGAGATAAATAATGATGAATTGAAATTTAATTAGAACAGTTATCTAGTTAACTATATGAAGAATTTATGCTTTCATATTCTTTGTAAGTAGTATAGAATAATATAAAATAATCAATTCTTTTATTTCATTTAGTGAGGGAGTAAAACTGCATTTATATTTTTATATTAGGTAAATAATATGTATTAAAAGTAAAGGTAACTGAAAGAATTAACTGTAACGATGTACTAACAGGGCTGGTCAGTATTTGAATTACCGACATGTATTTAGAATACTCAATAAAAATACAAATATATACCTATGATGATGATCCGTGAGGTCGTTTAAATAGCTTTATTATAATGTGCAACATTCGCGTAAACTTAAGATGTCATTATAAGTATTGTTAGTATATTTTATATTATGTATCACTGACTGTAAATAAATAAAGGCAGGAGGGCAGCGCATCTGTATAGCCTCTATGCGGATGTTCGTGGGCGTCAGTAGTCATGAAAATGGCTCCGGCTGCTCGTTTTCCCTCCTATATCATAAAAAAAACTGATTCATAAAGTATATTTGGAGTCTTACTATCAAGTAAAAAGATTCTAATACTTATATAGCGATCTATAAAACTAAAACTACCTTCGGAAATCCTCTCATTGATAATAATAATAAACTCTCTCTCTCATTGATAAAAAAAATTAAAAAAAATCATAATTTATTTTTAATAATAATTAGCATACATTCTTTTAAAAAATCTATATACAAGGTGGATACAAACCAAAGGCATTAAATTAAACCACATGTACTATAAGTACCTACTGTTAATCGGAGACCATAAAAAAAAAGTTTACGACAAGTATACGAAAATACTTTTTTCAAACTAGTTAAATAGCGAAAAAATAAGGAAAACTTGTAAACACTCTTTGTACGCGCCGCCGCGGCCGCTAGGTAAGGTCGCTAAGCCTCGAACGGGGTGAATGACCCCGACGGACTATAGGCGGCCGCGCGCTCGAACAGCTGATGGTACAGAGTGTACGAAGTGAGAAAAAACTTTAGAAAATTCCTGTGGCTAAACTATTGCTCCGATTGATCTGATATTTGTTGTGTAGCCTGGAAATTATACTCTAAATATGTAGTTTAATTTAATGCCTCTCGGTTGTATCCACCTTGTAGACCATATATTCATATGTACATTCCTATTTTATTGTTTGCTGTTAGTTCCTCCTGATTTAGTAACAAAATTAAGGGTAATTTTTTATGCTGTTGGTATCCCTTTACACGCACACATTGACGGTTTTAAAACAATCTGTACACAACTGTCACTCACACATTGTGCGAAAAATGAGACGTTTTCTTTGCGATGTTTATTTGAAATGCTCCATCTAGACGTGTATATAATCAAAGCTCTACATCATGGAGGCCAAATTTCCATACAGAAATCAATCGTCTCCTTTCATGTTATTTTATCTAATTTATAAGTATGGTAACATTGACAAAATGTCAACTTCGTAATGTTTGAAATTGTGGTTTCATCTGTTTTCTTTAGTCTATGGTGTTTGATGTACCTTGCGTGAATCGATCACAATATTGTTGCACATAATTCTGTGATTACTATATTTAGCAGTGACTTTACAGTGTTTTTTTTAACTTTATCTTGATTATTAATTTATTGAAACTACTACGCAATTGCAGGTAAGCAAGATCAAATGTGAGAGTACTTAAAATAGATCGATTATAGCATTGCGCCACTCAATTATTAATGTTCAGCTGTCGGGTACTTTCTAGAGCTATCTATGTAAATGATTAATATGTATACACGAAAATGCGTTTATTTTACCACTTTGATAAAGAGTGTTCAATGACTTTCCATTTTGAGAAAACCCCAGAAAAGGGCAATATGTGCATTGCATCACAATTTCTGCTGCACTTTAATCATCATTTTACTGCCAATTACATCGATACCATATTACGTACCTGTTTTTTTTTAATCTTACAATAATTTTGATAAAGTAAAAATATTTTTCCACTGACAGCTACTATAATAAACTGTAAGTCAAGTTATTTCAAACCATTTGAGTTGCACATATAACATGTATGATAAACGGTATTTCCCCAACAGAGAACAAATTTTCTCTGTACATGGGAACAAAGAATAAGTAATTATGCAAGCTAGATTTTGTCTATTGTATACAGGGTCTGTCGGTATAGGTGGATAATCCGTTAACTAGGGTTAGCCCTGATGTCAAGCTATAAAAAAATATACTTTTTATGTTAGGGTTGGCAAAACTGTGAAAATTATGAA
>LUGF01029541.1:62099-77133 GCA_001625245.1 Calycopis cecrops | reverse complement strand
CCACTTCGACTACGACACGGACCTGCACCCGCCGGCCATCATCAGGTCCATCGCGAGGGAGCCTTGGTCCAGGAAGTACTTCGAGGGACTCAAGACGTGGGTTTGATTTTTTTACTCCTACTAATATTAATATAAACGCCTATATGGCGATTGCTCCGCTTATAATAACCGTATTATATAATTTTAATTGACTAACGAT
The DNA here is from genome assembly GCA_001625245.1 of Calycopis cecrops. Classification (NCBI taxonomy): domain Eukaryota; kingdom Metazoa; phylum Arthropoda; class Insecta; order Lepidoptera; family Lycaenidae; genus Calycopis; species Calycopis cecrops. The sequence goes on along the minus strand of LUGF01029541.1, from coordinate 76,934 downwards.
ATCATATGTACTGTAACACCTCTGCTCCAGATGACTTGGGATGGCGTTAGCTAGGTAGATGGAGCAGGGTTCACTATATCGTCGACTTTCCCTATACTTTGCCAATCTGGCTTAATAATCGATAAAAATCATAAAACTTTGTTGCTTATTCGTTTATTTATAATTACTTCTAATTACATAGCAATTAGAATAGCTTAGTGTTCTTTTCTTTAAACATTCATGCTGATTCTAATAGATCTTCATGGCACTTCCAGATGCCTTCTCAGAATAATAATGAAATGTCTAGATTTTTCACTGTCAAGGAAAATATTCAAATTCGAATATTTTCCGCGTCCTACACGGCTGTTTTTCTATCAAAAAAACATATCTTTCGTGTAGGTTCCACTGTTGTTTCTTCCAAATAGTTCTTATAATATAAATCCTACGTTATCATAACGCTAAGCATTACAGTATCTACTTTTGCATACCAAAAATGGTTAATTGTAGTCGTTCTAAATTGTTATAAATTGTATATCATCTATATTCTGTACCTACAATTGCAATAAAGACATTAGATTTGATTTGATTTGATTTTCTCTTTCATTCAAAATCTACTAGATAGATTTGGGTTAAATGTTCCATAGAGTTTAAAATTTGGATTAATCGAAAATTACGGTTTCTTTGGGTTTAATTTTACAAGAGAAACCGTGCTATAAATTTAGTTAACGTATACTCTAGGTTAGTGTTTATATGCAATACATAACAAAATGTTACAGAGCCCACCAGTCCCACTATGAGCAGTTCGGCAACATGAAGTGTAAGTTCACCATAGACAAGGAGGCGTACGAGCTCTCGTTGCCGAGCTTCAGGGACCACAGCTTCGGTAATATTAGTTTAATCAATGGAACAACAATCAACTACGTAACAATATTAATAATACTATAGAAACCAAACGAGCAATTGCAGCATTTTGTTGACTACGCCCTTAGACATCATTATTTTTAGGGTTCCGTACCCAAAGGGTAAAAACGGGATCCTATTACTAAGTCCGTCCGTCCGTCTGTCACCAGACTCTATCTCATGAACTATGATAGTTAGACAGTTGAAAAAAAATATATAACATGAATATTTAAGTCAATAAAGCCCCCATACAATAAACGTGATTTTTTTTGCTCCCATACAAAAGACAAGCTCCCGTTTTCGTAGATAATGGTACGGAACCCTTCGTGCGCGAGTCCGACTCGCACTTGGCCGGTTTTTTATTTGCTAAGCAGCTGCGTGCCCACCTTTCCACCTGCCTTACAATGGACCTTTCCATCATGGGGGAAACGTGGAGTTTTTGCCCCTATATACTAAAAAAAATATCACATAAATATACCTAACCAAATAGACTTGTAAAAAATTATAATAAAAAGTCAGTGCCGGGTATACCACGTAAAAAGTAGCAATTGCTAGAGGGCCCGTGGTTAAAAGGGCTGTGCTGTAAAGCGAATACATGACCTACTAGAATAAATAAAATAAATCCTTCTATATCGATTTATGTGACTCTAATACTATTCTCTACTCTCTATGCTACTCACAATGATAGTTAATGACGACCAGGCTGGTGCAGTGGTACAGGGCTCGGATAAGTGGAGCATATTGCGCTAGGGGTCGCGGGTTCGAATCCCGCCTAGGTCATGGATGTTTATCTGTGTATTATGTGTATTTCTATAATAAAATCCTTAAATATATAAAATTTCTTAAATTTATAACACATATTAAATATATTCCGTTGTCTAATACTTGTAACACAAGTCCTTACGGTACTTAGCACGGGGCTAGGCTAACGTGGTGTGTAAAGTCCACAGATATTTATTTATTTATTTAGTCACGGCCCTGAATAAAGTTTGCTTCGTGCTCAGGTATGAAAGTCTATTAGAAAATTTAAAGCAGTGCCCGATTAAGATGGTTCAGACCAGCTTAACCGGACACTGCTTTTCAATTTTCTAATAGACTAAGTATAGACTATAGACTAATAGACTAATAGACGATAGCCGACCCGTCCCCCCTCCTCGTCAAAAATTGTACAATTGTAAAATACAGCCATTGTTACTTTTAAGTAGCCTATTTAGTTCGTGACTGGGTCATTACCACTACAACAGACGTTATGGTCGCAGCACACTTATCAACTCGAAAAGGGAACGTAACCGTATCACCTCGAGCCGGTCAGTATTCTTTGTAGAAACCTCATACTGCAACGCACATTAATGGGAAACGTAACGTAATCGTATCGTCTTCGCTTTTCTAGGCGAGACGTTTACGATCCCTTTTCGAGTTGAAGTGTGCTGCGACCATAGCTTTCTGTTATTGAATTAATGATTAAAATCGGTCCATTATCTTTAGAGCCCATACAATAGAAACAAACAAAAAATCTTTCCTCTTCACAATATTCCATCCATAGGTCGCTGGTTCAAATCCGGCTCGAAGGACCAAAAAAATCTGTATAGTGCTACAGAATATGGGGAACTGATGTTCCAATGTAGAAGGATAGGTATGAAATAACCGAACTCAACGAGTGCTGTTTGTACACTGTTTTATTGCTCGACCAAATTAATTGAATATAAATGTTGCTGATGTAGACTTAACCTTATTATAAACTAAAGAATGTTGAACTCTGTACAAGTACCTATAGATAATATTTGGCATAATTTCCAGGTAGCCGTCGCGACTGGACTCTGATGCACCGGTACATCTTCCACCACATCTTCCTGAAGAACGGCGTCAACATCAGTGTGGGAGTCATCTGCCAGCCCTCCACAGCCTCGAGGTAACAGCCACTAAATATCCAGGTTATCCAAGTCCTCATTGAAGATGCTGCCACCTTGTTGTGGAGCTTGCGTACCTCTGTGATCAAGGCTATGCTGGACATGGCTACACATACCGGACAGGTTGGGGAGAGGCCAGACTAAGAGCAGCTCAGCTGGGAGGTCCTCCACCCGTCCCTCTGAATCAGCAGACGATGTAGCCGAATTGGGACGGCACGACCGGGGGGATACATCTCGCTTACACGATTCCGGCGTAGTGTAAGTAGCCGGTGGCCCATGAAGGGGGTGGGGGTAGGAAGGTAGGCAATGCGTCTGTATAAACTCTATGCGGATGTCACGAAAATGGCTACGACTGCTCGTTTGCCCTTTTATACTAAAAAAAATGTAATTTTATTGTGACCTTTTTCACTGCTTAGGATGGAGGCCGGCGTGGTGAACCTGCCCAACGGCGACAATGTGCCGGTGGAGTGGGTGGACCTGGAGTTGTTCCAGCACGGAGAAGGTGGCACCCCGCCGCAGGACTACGCGTTCAGACTTAAAGCCGGCGACCAGATATACACCGTACAGGTACTACTTAAGCTCTTTTCTTCGACATTTAGCTAAAAGCCTGTAATTCAGTTAACGCATACCGGTGTACCGATGCGGCGTAAATGCTGTCCTCACGTAAAAAAAAAAAACGGATACAACTTAATCGGATTTGGGGTCGAGAGGGGAACGGACCTCCATTCTTCTGCAGATGAGATGGATGCATCCAATATTGAGAATATTTATAACTAGCTGTGCTGTGTTTCTCCCGCGTTTAATTTCTGAGAAATCCTCATAAACTTCAACACCCAAATTCATACCCTTAGGGGTTGAATTTCCGAAAATCCTTTCTACGCGGATACCTACGTCATAACATCTACTTGCATGCCAAATTTCAGCCCGATCCGTCCAGTGGTTTGAGCTGTGCGTGGATAGATGACTATGTCACCTTTGAGTTTTATATATGGCGAGAGAACGTCGGCTGAAGCTCGCTCCCGGCAGCAGAGATGGCCTCTGCGCTGTCGTAAATGAATGCCTCATGGAGCATGGAGCTCATGGATCATAACCGAGGGCCCCTTTGCCTTCTGATGCGACAAACTCCTCTTCCAGGTGCTGGTGGAGTACTCCTCGGTCCACTACGTGTCCGCGGACTGGGAGGCGCGCATGGTGGAGCGCTTCTGTAAGTTCGTGGTCAACGGCGTGCCGGGGAGGGGGGTGAACGAGTTCCACTACCGATGGACGGACGGACGGCCGGACAGCGCGGCGGCCACCGACCCCGAGTGGTACAGGAAGATGTGTCATAAGATATAAGACTCGACGACTGGTGTCGCGGATGTCTGTGGGCGTTGGTGATCACTTTACATCAGGTGACCCAACTGCCCGTTTCCTATGCTATAATAAAAAATTAAAGACTCATTTAAATTATGTACTGTCAATAAAGTTTATCATATTCGTGGTGTTGTAATTACTGGTGGTGACCTAACTACACTACTATCATATTATACCAGGGTTTTTCAACCAGTGGGGCGCGGCCAAATTTCAGGGGAGGCGCGAAACATTTGATAATTTTAATGTGGAAAGGAAACATAAATAATCTGTAGTCTATATGTAAGTCATAAAGCTGTTGATTTTCCAAATAAAATAAAAAAAAATACTAGACCCATAAAAATGTATATGAAGGTAACTATATCTTATTAGGGGAGGCATGAAAATTTCCGCAAGTCGTTAGGGAGACACGACTTCAAAAAGGTTGAGAAACCCTGATGTAGACCATAGATTATAATCTATCATCACTTGTACTAAGAATGTACACTGTGGCGCCAGTAAGAGGTAGTGCCCCACTGCATGCTTGCATGCAGCCGAGTTTACACGAGACCGGCGTAAAGTGACATACGCGCTGTCGCGTTTCGTGCGGTCTGTAAGTAACCTGTGGCCCACGGAGGTGGGAGAAAGGAGGGCAGCGCATATGTATAGCCTCTATGCGGATGTCTATGGGCGTCCGTAGTCATGAAAATGTCTCCGACTGCTCGTTTGCCCCCCTATACCATAAAAAAAAAAAAGCTAGTGGCTGAGGCGTGCACTTACCAGGTATATTAGTACTCTACCAATGGGCTACTGACCAGGCTACAATATCATTCCTTTTCCTTTCATTTTACCTGGTTACTGGCTAAATTTAACTCAAGGGCTCGCTACTGCCTCTATTTCTCCTATGCAGTATGTCTGAACATTGTCATGACGTTGTCATTCAACGCAGAGCAAGAATTGACTAAGTCAAATGCACATGAAAGTGGCAGACAATTTCTGATGTGCCAGAAATTTTACTCGATTCTAGACCGCCAAGCACCATTCGAACAGTTTTCAAACATTAAAAAAAATTAAACAGACAGGAAAGTTAGTAAGTAGGTGGACGCTAGGTGACGGAATGGCACGATAGCCGAATTTCAGCTACTAAGACCATCACTATTGATTAGTCCACGGAACAGTAAACACTAGGGTTAGTGTTAGCCAACTGCGCAGAGCATATTATAGAGCTCAAGTGTGTGCGCACTGCGCAGTGCGCAGACCCCAGTGCACTCTCCTTTCCCGCATTCCCCTATCTTAGAGACCAGGCGTAGCAGAGCTTTTTGTAAGAGGTAGTGCCACACTGCATGCTTGCCAGCCGAATTGGGGGTCGGCACGACCAGGTAGGTAGTAGATAGTAGGTACCTCTCGCTTACACGAGACCGGCGTAAAGTGGCAGCTGTGCTGTCGTATTTCGTGCTGTGTGTAAGTAGCCGGTGGCCCACGAAGGTGGGAGGTGAAAGAAGAGCAGCGCAACCATATATCCACTATGCGGATGTCTTTGACCGTCGGTAGTCATGAAAATGGCTCCGACTACTGCTCGTTTGCCCCCCTATAAAATAAAAAAAATAAAAAATAGCTCCGACGACTTAGCATACACCCGAGACATGGGGGATTGGGGATGTAAATTCACGAACTTCAGGACTTACCTTTATTTATGCCCTAATTCTCCATGGGATGGCAGTTCGGTCCACCGGAGGGCAATCAGAACAAGGCGACGTTAACTTGCTGTTCGAAATATGGTGCTATACCCCATCTTGCAGGTTCCGGACTGTTACCAGTGTGTTAATTTCAGGTGGCCCATGGAGGGGGACTTATAAAAAAAGCAACGCATCTGTAAAGCCTCTATGCAGATGTATACCTATGCTAGTATGCCCTATACTATAAAAAATAGGCCTCCCAGTTACCCATGACAATGTACCAGCAACTAGTTACTATTATTAGGTCAGGCTTTTCCCGAGCAATCACGCTTGTAGGCTGCGACCTTGATGGGCGGAGCGGGGTCCTTTCGCCTGCAATTATCCGCCTAATCGAATTGACTGACCGGCGGACAAATGGGATAATTGTGCTCCGTCATCCCATCCTGTATATCGGATGATGTCTTTGAACAACGCATTATTAGTTTCTTCGTTCAATTACTATGGCTTGTGGACAAAGCTAAAGAGAAACGTGAAAAATATTCGAAAAATGTTGGGTCTACGTGAAAAATATTCGAAAAACGTTGGGTCTACGTGAAAAATGATCGAAAAATGTTGGGTCTACGTGAAAAATGTTCGAAAAATGTTGGCTCTACGTAAAAAATATTCGAAAAATGTTGGCTGAGGTTATTAAAAATCTATAACAGCTTACCTAACACATTCCAACATTTTTAGAACGATTATCTGCAGTACAGCAGAGCCCCCGCCAAGTCGAGCAAAAATACTTAAAAGCCTAACCATCAATTTCTCGAAACATTTTAGGCCATGTTCGACCCCTACAACTTCGTTGTCGAAGCAAGAAGTATGAATTTTCGGTACCAAGGAGATATTATGAAAATTTTTCCCCTTATGAAAACACGATACATATCATTCCGTAACTCGAAGAGAAAAAGCCCTAAAATCGGAATCCTAATGGGATCACTTTGCCGTCCATTTTTAATTGAACCAGTGGATTAAATTTAGATCGAATTCGTTAAAATTTCAGACCGACTGATCGATCACCAACTTAGATCATTTAACAACAACACAAAAAAGTGCAAGGCTCTAGCCTTTGATTATATACACGTCAATCAAAGGCTCTAGCAAACATACTCGTAGAAGTTTCAAATTTGAATTACAATTAATGGTTAATATAAAAATGAAGCAAAGGCTAAATAGTTTGTAATTTCCATTCACTTTTCTAAACACAACAGCTGCATAAATAACTTTGTAGCTTCACATGTATTTCATATATCTTAATCGTAATCTTCGTAAAATCGTAATCTTCGTAAAATCGTAATCTTCGTAAAATCGTAATCTTCGTAAAACGGTAATCTTCGTAAAATCGTAATCTTCGTAAAATCGTAATCTTCGTAAAATCATATTCTTCGCCCGTGGACCGCATGACTGTTATGCAGATGCGTTGTCCTCCTTTCCTTTTCCTCCCAATCAGCCTCTGGCCCACAAGCTCCACGAAAAGCGACAGCAACGCTGTTATGTTACGGCGATATACTGTGAGCGACAGATACCTCTCCTAGGGACCCAACCATACAACGTGGCACTACCTCTCCTTATTTTGCTACTAGCTGCGCCCCGCGGTTTCACCCGAGTAAATTTCGATCTCGTGGAAAATAGAAAATCATCCCATGGCATCCCATAGAAAAATTTTTCGGAATAAAACCTATCCTATGTGTTAATCCAAGTTACTCTCTATGTGCGTGCCAAATTTCATGAACATCGGTTCAGCAGTTTTTGCGTGAAGGAGTAACAAACAAACAAACACACACAATCTTTCGCATTTTTATTAATAGGATGAAACCGATGTTCACATGAATTCTGCCTCCTCCTGTATACGGCCCCCGCAGCCATTAGGTCCCACAGTCGAGGGACTGTGTACACCAGTTGACCGCTCGCCTCCTCGCTACTCGGGCCAGGCTAATTAAACCTCCTCGTTAATTAAGGTGAGTTTTATTTGATTCCGATTTGATTTACTTTGGTTTCTCAAGCGAACAAGCGAAGTTTACACGTCGAACCTACGCTATCATATCCTTAGTGGACGGGTTAAAAAGTCTACATAGTACAAAGTACAATAATGAAATCTAGATACCCTTTAAAAATCTAAATAATTAGATAGAACATTCAAACTGCCAAACTTGTGGATTTAAGTTACATGAGAAAAGAATTCTCATGATGACTTTCATACTGCCTACTAGGTTTTTAAAAAAGTTGATTAATACAGAGATTATCCATCTGCCTACTCACATCCTCCCATCTCATTTATGAGCCTAAGGGTCAATTCACACCAAAAGCGCGGCGAAGCGCAGCGAAGCGAAGCGCAGTTTATGTGTCATATGAATTTCAACTTTATAATAATTACTATAATACTTATTATCGCATGAGAAACTCGAACGAGTCGCGCGTATTCCCGCGTCTGCGCGAGGATTCGCTGGAATCCGCGCGGAAGTCGCGAGAATTCGATAATTCCTAAGTACTACAGTAATGAAAATAAAGTTTAAATTTACATGACACTGAAAGTGCGCTCCGTTTCGCTGCGCTTCGCCGCGCTTTTGGTGTGAATTGAGCCTAATTGGGTTTGATCAGTAACCAAAATAAAGTTTTATACCAATTGACTTTTAGAAAAAGATCAATCTCTTTCACCGGGTACACACACCTAGATGTCAGGTTAAGTCATATTTGAAATACAAAATATTTATTTTAGCGTCTCAAATTATGGATTTCGACGCAATATTAGAAGACGTGGGAGAATTTGGAAAATATCAAAAACTGGTCATCTACTTCATCCTCCTGCCAGCTGTGATCCCGTGCGGCTTCCATGCATATGCGCAGCTGTTCATGGCGGCGGACGTCCCGCACTGGTGTCACGTGCCCGAGCTGGAGCGCATCCAGGATATAAACGTAGTCAAGAACTTAAGGTGCTTTTATATATCTCTTTCTCTTCCTCTCTTCCTCTCTTCTACCTTCAGTTTCCTGCAGTAAAGAATGGCCCCACAATTATACTCATGGTGGTAGATCTAATTCATCTATATATTATATATAAAACTCAACTCAAAACAAATAGGGTGTTGAAGTTTATATGGATTTCGCTGTTGAAACCGCGGGGCACAGCTAGTCTAAAATAAAACATAATTTTTAAATAAGATATCAGTGACATATTATTATCTTGCTGGTATGTGTTATTTTGTATTTTTTCTGTTGTTGTTGTTCCGTTGTTGTTGAGGTCCAATAAATGATTTCCTTTTTTCGTTCTTTTCTCTCATAATAGCCGAATTGGAATACCTTAAATTGACAACTTTCAGCACAGCTGTGCTGCCGCGTTTTATGTGGTGTGTAAGTTGCCTGATTTGAATAGCTTGGATTACCGTTTGGTATTGCTTTTCTTCCTTTTTTATACATATAGTCACTAACTTTAAAGAATATTGAGTTCCCAAGCACAATATTCCTTATACACTCCCTTCACAATAATCAAAATGGAGACTGGTGACGACTCTGAAAGACCCCATGTACACGACTTCACGCTGTAGTAAAATCTGTTATTGTTAGCATATCCGACAGTTACTTTAGCTGAATTACACTAGTTAAAACATTAATAAAATATGGAAAAATTTAAAACTGTTTCACAATATATGTCCTGACAAAGACGCATATTAATTATCAGTATTGAACTTGGCTCTTGTATTTTTACATTTATGTTTTTGATTGGAAGAGTAGATAGGTACAGTGAGAACAATTTTAAATCTATGGGTGGCTGAAATATGAATTCTCAACTAGCATAAAATGAGTGTTGAAGGTTTATTATTAAACAATAAAATATAATTCCAATATTAAATGTCAATATTATGGAATAGTAATTCTTTGTAAATCAATATTTTTATCAATATTATTTGTAGTCAATATCCTACTAAAATTATAAATGCGAAAGTTTGTATGTTTGTTACTCTTTCACACAAAAACTACTGAACGGATTTTCATGAAACTTTACAGTAATATAGCTTTAATATCAGAATAACATAATAAGTTAAAATTTTGAATCTTTTTTGAAGTTCGAAATCCACGCGGGCGAATCCGCGGGCGGAAGCTAGTTTATGTCTAAAATTAAGATCAGGACACGCCAAATTCGGCTAAAGTGCTTTCTCTACGTTTATAGCTTGATCCCTATACATTAACAACAACAGAACACAATAAAATGAACTAAACTGTTTCATTATAATGTTCTTTAACTAAATACATAAAATAAGTAAAATACGCAATCTATTCTCTTTCTTTATTGTTTAAACTTAGCTCTGGTTGAGTCGGCTATTTCCCTCCTATATCTTTACGTATTTTCAAAGCCTAAGGGTCAATTCACACCAAAAGCGCGGCGAAGGGCAGCGAAGCGGAGCGCAGTTTATGTGTCATATGAATTTCAACTTTATTTTCATTACTATTATCGAATTCTCGCGACTTCTGAGCATTCCAGCGACTTCGCTGGAATCCGCGCGTCTCGTTCGAGTTTCTCATGCGTGTCATTTTGGTGTGAATTGACCTTAGCTAAGGGGCTTCTCTTGTAATGCATGTGAGACATATTCTCCACAATTTCAGTATACCTCTAGAACTTCGCAACGGCAAGCTGGAGTACTCACAATGCAGCATGTACAAGTTGAACTACTCGGAGCTGATGTCCAACTACACGGGCGTGGAGGGTCTGCCGGTGGACAGGGATGCAGAGGTAGTGCCGTGCGACCACGGCTGGACCTTCGACCGGAGGCTGTACAGGAGTACTGTGGTCACGGAGGTAAGACCTGCCACCTTGATGCCTAACGTAGTTTATATAAATAAATTATGTTTTAGACTTTTAGTATCACAACATAAGGCGTAGTGTAAAGATGGCGTGCGCGATCGACGCCTTGTACCAATCATAATGCATCGTATATCATAAGCATCTACCTGGTTTGTTTTACTTTTCTCTACCTTTCTACCTTTTTCGCCAGACATACACACACTTATCAAACAGTTATATTCCCAATGTATAGATTTATAAACTATGTATATTTAACATTTATAATAGCTCTACGCTATAAGATAAGCCTTTCTGCTAGACCAATGTTCTTTAAGAGCTAAGAAGAGAGAACCATTGAAAGGAAACTGGCTGTCGAATGAAAATTTAGCTTCGAAACAGGTCCATATGTATCAGCGTCTCACTTTATTATAATAACACCTCTCTTTTTGCGTGAAGAAAGGCGCATCTGCATATTCGTATGTTATTTAGGGTAGTCACCAAACAGCTCTGATTCGTCGTTTGTCGTATGCGGTTTCGATTCCGTGGAAAATAGAAAATCATACCATGGCATTAAATAGTAACATTTTACGGGCTAAAAACTATTCTATGTATTAATCCAAGTTACCCTCTATACGTGTGCCAAACTTCATTAAAATCATCTCCCCAGCTTTTGCGTGAAGGAGTAACAAACAAACATACTTGGATATTGACTACATTTAGAGCCTGTTCAGAACAAGCGTTTTACTTGCTTCCACTCGCGCATTGCTGAGATACTAGAGGTACATAACTCGCGCGTGAAACGCGAATAAAGAGAGGGACTCTCGGCCTGTCAAGATACTCGGACGCCATTGTTGCGTCCAGAACGACGCGCAAGTCCACGGCGAATGAGCATATTTAGTTCGAAATGGAGCCGGGTTTAGATACCTGAGATATATCGATACACGAGTAAAACACTAGACGGCAGATAGCGCACTGATTTAATACAAGTTGACACATTGTAATGCATACCTACCCTACATACATATCAATACCGAACTTAATATTGACACACGTAAAAACCAGTATAGAGCTCCAGATACTGCGTTTTACACAATAAAACATTGGACGAGCGAGGGGACACGCGTATATCGCTTCATCTAAACCTTATCTTCCTACAGTGGAGCCTGGTGTGCAGCAAGGACTTCTACCCGACCCTGGGCCTGGTGCTCCTGGCGGTGGGCGGCATCGTCGGCAACTACATCTTCGGCTACCTCCAGGACTCGCTCGGCCGCAAGCCCTCCTTCTTCGTCTACCTCCTCATCGAGAGTGTGTTCGGGGTCGCCACGGCGTTCGCGCAGAACTTCTACGTGTGGCTGGTGTACAGGGTGGGCGTGGGGTTCACTGTCCCGGCTATTATGGCGACGCCGTACGTTCTAGGTTAGTTGGTCTATGGCGACGCCGTACGTTCTAGGTTAGTTGATCTATGGCGACGCCGTACGTTCTAGGTTAGTTGATCTATGGCGACCGTTAGTTGGTCAATGTCTCCGACTGCTTGTTTGCCCCCCTATACCATTTTAAAAAAAAAAGGAAAAAAAAGAAAAAAAGCATCTTGGTTTTTTGAAGTAACACTTCTTTACGCGCGCTTGAGTTGATGAGTAAGCTTATTATTGCGTGACGAGAGCGTTACGAAAAGACCGGGCGAGGCGAACGGAAGTTGAAGTTGAAAGTTGAAAGGGCCAATGATGACTTCTGTCTCTGTGATGTCAGGCCCCAAAAAGGGGAGAGTGGTATAACGAGAGGGCACTTAAACAGTTTGTAGGGAGCCAAGAATTGAACGTTGGGAACAAAGCCGGTGCGCAAACTCCCGTGCATCTCCCGCGATTCGCTGCGTATACCGAGAGGTGGGTAGGAGCAGGTGTGGTTGGTGGGTAAGGGCTCGTTTGCTCCCTTACTCTACTTATTAAAAAAAGTAATTAATTTTGTTAATTTCAGCGATAGAACTGGTGGGACCGAAATACCGAACTCTCTGCACGATCCTCTCCAACATAGCCTACTCCATGGGCCTGATCCTCCTCTCTGGAGTGGTCTACCTCGTGCGCGACTGGCACTACCTGGCGCTGGCTACCACTCTGCCGTTTGTCGCCTTCTTCCTCTATCTCTGGCCGATGCCAGAGAGTCCGCGGTGGCTGCTGGCGAGAGGACAGTTTGAAAAAGCGGAAGCGATTTTGAAAGACATGGCGAGGTATTTTTATTTTTTTTTAATATCAAATGCGTGTTGGGCCACGCGGTGAAGGATACCACAGTTGTCACATAGATTTAGAATTGTTCTCACTACGTGCATTCTAAATCTACCGTTGCGTGTGACAATTTTGAGTTCACACTCAAAAAACATCTAAAAACGAGCCGGTGGTAACTGAAGAAAGAGTTATAAAATCCTACTTCACAAGAAAAAAAACATTTCGCATAATAAATGAACGCAGCACAGTTGACGCTCGATTCAATTAGGTACGTGCTCTCAAGCGCAGCTTCATCGTCCCGCGCAGCACGCCGTGTACCGTCGCGCATCAGGTACTCCTCGTAATAAATACGTGAATCTATAAAATTCAAGAGTCTATAAAATTACAATTGTGGTGTGTATTGTAATACCTACTCTGAAATTACTATCACTAACCTAACTAATACTATCTCATCTGAGTTACAAATGGAAAAACTTGAAAATATTTATTAATGTGTTTATTTTCTCATTTTAACCTTATTATATGAATACATTTTTAATTATATAAAAATAGTCCTAGCTAAAAGAACATTCCTCGAATTACGTCTATTCCATCTCAATGCCTAATTTTCTCTGTCCAAACCGTCTTTTATTTTCTTCATCAAAAACATCCTATTCGTTCTTAAATAAAATTCAATTATTTTCTTTGTAAAAACATCCCAACCATGAAGTTTTCATTCACCCTACTACATTACCCCCCTTCCCTAAAAAAGTTTTGGATAACCCTAGCCAAAATTATACAAACTAAAAATCGAAGCTAACCTAATAGAAGGAGCTCAAATGACGACAAATATGCAAAACTTTCTTTTAATGAAACAGCTTCACCTTGATATTCAAGAAAAAAATTCCAATGAACATCTTTAAATCTTCTAATTGAATCATAAAAATCAATCGCAAAATTCAAATTGAAAATTTTTATCATTGACCAAGCTTAAACTGCTCGGCAAAACTCCCACACAAGAGCCGCGAGGATTTGCTTACTCAAACAATTCAAAAAAAAATTAATCTACCTCTCTAAATAAATAAAATATTTACAAGTTATACATTATATTAAATAATTTTACTACCCTATTCAGATATGTCCCTAAAAAAAATAATCTCCCCAGAAAATCTACGCTGACTTACATCTCGTTCAGAAATATTAGTTATAAAATGGAATTAAATTTACAATTGAAATCGAACACAATTACAATTGGTCAACCTAGTCAAATTTAAGCTGAACAAAAGTCAAAATTGTAAAACCATAATTACATCAGTTGAACAACGATAACCAATTGGCCAAAGTCAATTCTGAGAAAAATTTCTCATTTAAAAAAAAATCCAATTTTTTACTACGACATCCATATCTCATTGATGGCAATGCTGACCTGTTATGAATCAGTTATTATATCACCGTCATAGACACTCGCTCCTATACTAATAAGCTGAAGCATCATTCACTTTCACTCTGTGACCTAACTAACTTGGAAAATCAAGCTATGCTGACAAAACGTACAGCGCACACGGATACTATGTTCGTATTATGTGTTTTATAGCCTTTTTCCCCTCGTTTAATCAGAGTCCGAGTCCAGCTCACTTACTTCCAAGTATCTAACGTCGTTAGTCAGTCGTCATGTCATCGAAGGGTATTTCCCTAGCTACAAAAAAAATTTACTTTATACACGAACGCCAACACAAACAATTCGCGTACGTGCTCTATCTTCTTCCAGACCTCTCACTGACACCCAGCTCGTATCAGTCTTAGCTCATGCATGCCAACGCATACCCAGCTGCATGAAGTCATCCTAGGCACATGAAACAGAGAATATATCTGTAGATCTACTCTTACATCCAAATTATTACTACATTACATCTAACCAGTGACTAACCTATAACTGACTACTATAAACCTACATGAAACTATTTACCATTACATGACTATATTATTACTATCATATTACTACTACCGCTATATCATAATATCTGAAAACGATAACT
>LUGF01029541.1:42017-54804 GCA_001625245.1 Calycopis cecrops | reverse complement strand
TAACATAAAATTATTAATTATTATCTCTATGTAACATAAAAAATTCTCGTGTCGCAATGTCGTGTACCATAGGTAGTCCTCAAACGGCTAAACCGATTCTCATGAAATTGTGTGTGTCTAATAGGTAGGTCTTATAACCGGTTAACATCTACACTGCACTGGAACAACTTACTCTGGTACGCTACAACAAACTTGCTGGTGAAACCGCGTAGCGCAGCTAGTATTATATGAAAAAAGATAGTAAAATATTATTTAGGTATTATAATCAATAATATTTGTGTAAACTTGCGACAATCTTTCAGGGTTCAGACATAATGGTGTTGCCACTAATAATAATGGGAGCGCTGCTGGTCGCCGGCGGCATTGCCAGTTTGCTACTGCCAGAGACCCTGAACCATCACCTGCCTCAGACTTTAGAGGACGGGGAGAAGATGGGGCTGGACACCGACTTCTGCTGCAGTCCTCCTGTCAAAGAACAGAAGAGCCAAGAAAATGAGAAGAAGTGCAAAGATTGTTCACCTTTGTGCTCTTGTCAGATGACAAATGTGTACCTAGAAGATAAAGAAGAGAGAAGGAAGGAAGATGATAAAGAGAATGTGGAATTCGTTGTGATAAAGTAATAAAGTATTTAATGGCTGTTTTTATTTTTTGTAATAGGTATGTACCTGTATTTTTATCGTAAAAGGACCATATTATGAGAATTCAGTAATGATACTTGCCATTGGATGATCAGTGTGTACCTATGTCCAATAAGAACTTAAAAAATGCAATATAATTCTTATTTTTCTTTTAGTTGGCAAATCGATTACTAATTCGAAATTTAAATTTTGATGCGCAAAAAAACATTCACTTCGAAACTGTCATTTATAAAACTGAGAAAAAACAACCACTGGTTTCAAAATATCTAGATAGCTAATGTGTAATACGCTTTTGACGCCACTTGACAATGATAAGCGTCTCTCATTGCTGACGAACAAATTAAAATACATGTTTTGGTGCTTGCAAGTTAATAGTTTAACAGTTCGTAATTTGCAATATAACGAATGGGGTCTAATGTTTGATTTATTTACATCATAAAAAGGTAGCGGACCGAAACATCCGGGGAGGTACTTCTCGTTCACATGATATCGCCGTAAAGTGTCTATTTCGCGTTTCATGTGGTTTGTGAGTGGCTAGCGGGCAATCAAAGTAGGGAGGAGGAAAGGACAGCAGCGCTACTGCATAAATAATAGGAATGTCTTTTTGCCTTAGTAATAAAGAAAAACTTGTTCAATGTTAAACATGGGATAACAATGATGAGGATATCGGTGAGATCTTACCCCATATTTTTTATATTCCTAACAGTGTAACAGCTATCTAATTATATTGAGATCGGTGATAAAGTCTGGAGCCCTCTTCGCGCAACCACTCGCTAATTCGTTCGCCATTCGCCGTTCATTCCGGTCTCGAGTCTCGACTCAGCGGCGCGGCCTGCCAGTCGCCACTCGCCGCTCATTCAGTTCTTGTTTTAATATATCTCGATCGAGTCGTGTTCGTTGTTCCGTCCCTGTGCAACGGAGAATAAAAAAAACAATTGTTATTTAGGGAACAGTAATTTCTGTGAAACTATTTGTTACAAATTTAGTGTCAGCAAATTAGAATATTATAAAATATATTGTGATTTGACTTTCTGTGATTGACAAGTGAAAGTTCACAATTTTAAACCGGCCCACCAGTGAAAGAAAGATGAATGACACAAAAGGTGAGCAAATTAGATATTGAAGGAAATATTGTGTATTTATAGATTTACTAGTCGACCAGTGCACCTTGTGGGCCTCAAAAATAAATATTGTTCAATCGTAAAATAGCCAATGTTACTTTCTGTTAAAGTAGCTTAAAGCTTTATATTAGTGTAAGATATAAAGTCTTTTCGATACAACAAACAAATCTTTCCTCTTGAGATATTAAATATTAAATATAGATAAAAATGTCGATGTATGTGGTCAGAAATTAAACTAAATGCCTATTATTAGTTTGCGTATTCACATTTCACACCATGACCTAGTGGCCTAAAATCTAAATTATAATTTGTACTATATGTATAGGTATATATATATATTATAGTAGCAGTGGGCAGCGCGAGAAGTAAAAAGAAATAACTACAATAAACTAGAATAATTTAGGAAAATCAAAATAGTAATTTAAAAATGTAAATTCTGTGTAGAAGCTAGAAAATGAATGACAAAAACACATTGCACATGCGCATTTTCACAATGCAATGTCTATATGATGCGTAAACAGAGGCTGACTTGGTTTTTGGGTTTCGTACTAGGTCAAAAGGTAAAATTGGGACCCCATCACAGTCTCCCTTGTCCGTCTGTATATCTCGTTTATCTCATACATCGATACAGAAAGTGACGTAAACAGTGAAATTTTCAGTTACATGATGTGTGACTGTTACCGCTATTAGAACTAGTTTCAGCCCAATACGTATGCAATGAAGCATTGTATCCTCGTACGAGCCGTTGCCAGAGCGTCGAAGGCAAAAACCAATCGGGTTTTACCGTCATTCAATCGCCAATAAATAATACATCTTGGAAATACCTAAACAGTTGCATTTTTTTTTAAACTTAAAAGCTCGTATGTAGTGAATTAGTTTTTATGGTTCCACGCCCAAAGTTATGTTAACAACAAATACAATTATAAATTTGTGAATATAACATCCACAAAAAATGTATGGCAGCCATTTTTTTAAGGATGGGAGGTGCAAAGGAGCTTTCGCAGACTGGCGACTACCGGCGCCTATAAAAATCCGCATAAGTGGTTACGGTTAGGACTTAGGAGGCAACACCAGTTGTGTTGGGCATGGGCATAAATAATTGGGCATGACCATGCCCAAATCGTCTGTAATACATCTGAGACAAACTAACGGTTGGGCCGTCAGATTTGTGTGATCAGAAGTCTATTACAGTACCTACATAGGAGTATAACAGTGTAATAGTGTGCCTAAATAAAGATCTCTTATTCTTATTAGATGCGTTGCCGACATTTTATTAGAGATGAATAAGCTCTTATGTCGAATCGATCCGGAAATACCTAATTGAGGATAAAAACCGAAATAAAAAATTCAATGTAGCTTGTGGGATATTTCGCCATAATTTGCAAACATACACGGGAGAGTTATTTTTATATAGTATAGGAGGCAGTTAATTATATTTGTTTGATATTAGGCTAGTTAGGAAGGCTGTCAGGGTCGTGATATTTGGCGCTCTGTACCCCCTACGTACCCCGTTAGGGAACTGAAAGATGTTTTGTTCATGCTGTCTGAAGCTGCATGTACTGTGTATGAGTGTGAAATATTATGTATCATAAATCATAATTATATTATAATTATACTTATATTATAATTATACTTATATTATAATTATACCTATACAAATCTTCTTTATTTGACTTTTTATGTTTGTTTTGATTGTTATACTGTAATACTAGTTGGTGCCTGCGACTTCGTCTGCGTAGAACAGTAATATAATCAAAGTGATTTGTTATTGTTTGCTCACTGGTAGTGTTCCGTTTCCGATTTCCCGTGAGAATGGGCGATTCTACCGCAGTAAAGTGTTTTTGATGTTGACCAGGCTTACTATCTATACACCACAAAAAGTTTCATTCGAATTCATCCAGTAGTTTCGGTGATAAGCCTGGACAAACAGACAAGCAGACAAACGGACAAACAGACAGACATAAAAATTAAAAAAACATTGAAAAGTGTTCTATTCTATTTTAACATCGCCCCCAATTAGTTTTTAGTAAATATACCTATTCAATGTACAGTCACACGGATTTTACTGTTTTAATATATTAATATGCTTACAATAGGTAATTATACTATAGGTATCTATAGTATAATGTAGATTTAAATGCGTATTAATTATTGTAAACACATAATATTATGTATAATAAACTCTTTCTATTCTATTATGCTGTTCGAAAGTCCAAGTTTTTATAATATCAATAAGATTATCGGTACTCATCTTAATTATTTTTATTCTGTGTGTAATCTCTGTAATAGGAGCAATTAAAAACCACCGGAAACTCGTAAGTCACACGAAATGCGACATAGCTGTCACTACACGGCAGTGTCGCGTGAGCGAGAGGCACGCCAGCCGTGCCGGTCCAATTGAGCTACAATGCGGCACGCACCTACGTCACCACAACAACAAGGTGTTTAAGGGTCAATTCACACCAAAAGCGCGGCGAAGGGCAGCAAAGCGGAGCGGAGCTTGTGTCATATGAATTACAACTTTATTATAATTGCTATAACACTTATTATCGCATGAGAAACTCGAACGAGACGCGCGGATTCCCGCGAAGTCGCTGGAATGCGCGAGAAGTCGCTGGAATGCGCGAGAAGTCGCTGGAATGCTCCAGAAGTCGCGAGAATTCGATAATAAGTACTATGTTAATGAAAATAAAGTTGAAATTCATATGACACATAAACTGCGCGCCGCTTCGCTGCCCTTCGCCGCGCTTTTGGTGTGAATTGACCCTAAGTCGCGGAGAAAGCTGTTGGGTATTTCCAGTTAGCAAACCGAGTTGGTATTCGGATCCGATGCGACGGCCAGGGCTGCCAAGTGCCAACTCAGTAGAATTGCTATCTCGGGGTCGCACCGGGTTATCGCTTATCACTAGCCTGTTTGTTGCAAGTAGTTGTCTAGCCGACCCGCGCCCACTTCGTTAGCGTCAAAAATAAAATTTGTTCAATCGTATTTTTTTTTATGGTATAAGAGGGCAAACGAGCAGTCGGAACGTTTTTGTGACTACCGATGCCCATACACATCCTCACAGAGGCTATACAGATGCGCTGCCCTCATTTTTCCGCCTCCATGTACCACCGGCTACTTGCACACCGCACGAAACGCGACAGTACAGCAGCTGTCACATTACGCCGGTCTCGTGTAAGCGAGAGGTACCTGAGTTACCTCTCCGGTCGTGCCGGCCCAATTCAGTAGCATGCAACTGCAAGCATGTAGTGTGGCACTACCTCTTACTAATAATAAATAAATAAATAAAAGTAGTGTCGTCGTTGCACGCACCAAAATAGGCATGTGTAAAAACACCTTACTATAAGAACAAAAAACTGATTATGTGAAAAGTCACAGGCACATAGCTACAATTGTTAACTCTCTAAAATCTAAATGTCATAGCCGTTTTTACAGTATGCGCGTATGGAAAGAACAATAATAATTGTATAATAAAGGCGTCTCGCTGTTCCACCCGCATATTTGGCGGACCTTGATGTTATAGCCTTCATCGATGACCTTATATACCATCTAACACTAATGTTTTTTTTGAAATGTGACAAGATTAGAGCGTGCCACCGAAAATTATCATTATCATTATCATTATTGCGCGCGACCTTCTCCGTCAGTCTAGGGTCCTGCAGTCCCTCCGGCCATGATAGCAATAGCGACATCAGCACATAACTCGTATCGGGATACATCTCGCCCATCTGCGGGAGAGTGGGTTGTCGGTAGCCTTGTTGAAAAAATATCGATATATCGATATTTTTAATTCGATGTATCGATATTTTTAATTCGATGTATCGATATTTTTGGGAGAAATTTTTTGTAACGATATATCGATATAAAATATCCAATATAGAAATTGTATAAAAAACGATATATTTTTTGTTTTCTTTTGTTTAGTTTGCAGTTTCCATAATAACTTAGTGGATTGCCGACTTCTGTATCTTACCGATATAGCGATATTTTAAATAAATATTATTATATTAAGTAGATAAAAATATCACTACCGATATTGATATTTTTAAAAATATCGTTATTTTATTACAATTCCGACAGCCCTAGTTGTCGGTCCCGAATATGACCCCAGCCCTCGTCCCCTTGCCCGCCCTCTCAGCAATCCTTGGATTGACCATTGAACATTGGGTATCTCTTCCCTTACACAGCATAAGTTTAACACTATTAGTACCTATCTATATGTGCACTCGTGCGAAGCCAGGTCGTGTCGCTAGAGTAGGTCTCCCTCGTCCTATCCTAGTCCTATGCCTACCAGATCAGACTTTTCATTAGATATCATCATCAGCGTCTAGGTTTCGTCCACTTGTTTTTATATAGAGGGGCAAACTAGCAGTCGGAGCCATTCGCATGACCACCGACGCCCACAGACATCCGCACAGAGACTACACAGATGCGCTGTCCTCCCTCTCCCACCTCCATAGGCGGAGCCGGCACCTATTGGACACAGGGCTATCTCTAATTCCTCAGTTCTGTCCAGTCGCCGGAGATCAAGTCCAGAGAAAGAGAAACTATAATAATACTAGAGAAAATATAATAAAAGGGTAAACGAACAGGTAAAGCTTTTAGATGGCTACCGACGACGTCACCGACGGACATCAGCATAGCTGTCACATCATGACGTCATGTGAGGGAAAGTTGGTGCAGTCCCATTTCGTCTGCAATGCAGCATGGCCCTGCTAAGATAGGGTTGCCATCCGTCCGGGTTTCCCCGGATTTGTCCCAGTTTTGAGGGTGTCCGGGGAGCGTCCGGGCGGGGTTTTATTTGTAGTCCGGATTTTGATTGGATTGACTTGATTTTTTAATGATTGATTTGATTTTAAATTAGGACAAAAAATTTCAAGTTTTGGAAGAAATGTTTATGGTTACTGGAAGTATTTTTTTAAGTTCAACATTTAGTTTAAAATAGCATTAAAAGAAATAATAATTGATTTATGACCATAAAAATTTATTTTATTCCTCTGAGTATCTTATGAAAAAT
Organism: Calycopis cecrops; assembly: GCA_001625245.1. Lineage (NCBI taxonomy): Eukaryota > Metazoa > Arthropoda > Insecta > Lepidoptera > Lycaenidae > Calycopis > Calycopis cecrops. The sequence goes on along the minus strand of LUGF01029541.1, from coordinate 48,027 downwards.
TCTATTTTCTAACGTCCGGGTAGGAAGCTCCGAAATCCGGGGTTCTTACGTGCCTTGTCCTGGTTGACAGACTTTGAGATGGCAACCCTATGTTAAGTTATTGCATCACCAGGCACAAAAACTCGGCAGCCCTGTCGCGCACATGTTGCAACTCGAGGTTCGCGGAATGTGGGCCCCCNNNCTGTGGCGGTGACGTCATCGCACCCGGGACATGGCAAAAACACTCGTGGCTTCATCCCGAGTGTGATTTTTGGCAACGATTTATTTTACAGACGCGTTTAGTTTAGACTAAACAGTCTACCAAAGTATTTTAGTTGTTTAACTATCCGCTAGAGGCGCTGGCAACAACATTTTGGTAGACTAAACACAAACGCGTTAGTAAAGTAAATCGTTGTAAAAACTCTCTCGGGTTGCTGAGTGCTGAACAAGAGTTTGATTATATTATATCTCTATAGAGTTGTAAGGAGGCCGTATATAGCCGGACAAAGTGGCTATTGCTAACGCGTGCCCGGTCAAATTAAAAGTTTTATAGTGTTGCTGCCTGGGTTTCCCCGTCCAGCAGGACGGCTAGACTCCTCTAATTCGACCAGTCGTCTTGGGCTTGGGAAACACGATTCCCGTTCAAGCGTTTTTAATTATTTTTTGGAAATACCACACATAATTAATTAATTACATAACATCTCAAGGCGGCAAGATATAATAAGAACTTTTTGCGTTAATCAGAACAAAAACAAGCGAACATTTATTTATTTATTTATTGAAATTTGAACACCAACATAATGTACACTGTGACAATTAAAATATTACAGAACATTCAACACGTGTTTAGTATAATTACATTTACAGGTGTAGACTGCATGCATTTAATTTTCGAGTTTTTACAAATTGAATTATAAAACAATCAGTAAATGGTTCTGAGAGAATGTACATCCAATGTGCAAACAATATAAACATTTATTAAAACAAAAAGAAATTAAAACAAAAATAAATATCTGCTAATTCTCAAGGTAGGCTTATTAGGTTTATAATTTATTGTCAGTTTACAAATTAAATTTTCGATAATTATTTAATTATAAATATTCGGGTTTTAATAACTTGTGATTTTTGGACATGGCTCATCTCAGTCCTTCCGTGACCATGGTTGCTGTAAAGCAGGGTTTCTCAACCTGTGGGGCGCTCCACCCTGGGGGGGCGCGGTCAGTTTTCAGGGGAGGCGCGAAGCATTTGATAGTAAAGGTGGAAAGGAAAAATAAATTACTAGACTCATAAAATAGATTGTATATGGATAATATGGACATTGGGAGGTAACTATATTTTGTACTTTAGTTGTTAGGGAGGCGCGACTTCAAAAAGGTTGAGAAACTGTGCTGTAAAGCCTCTGAAACGTCCGCGAACCGCGGTAAAATCTGTTAGTTGTTCCATTGTAATGAGTGATACTCGCGTAAACTTAAGACCTTTCTTTTCGCATTCGTGATCGGATTTTGGGGCTCAAGTGACGTCACACCCAAAACTGGTTGGAGAGGATGAGGAAAAAGATGCTATTAAAGAATAAACCATTAAAGATATTTTTACGCAGTTCCAAATAAGCGAGCAAACCAGTTTGTTATATATTTTGAAGGGAATGAATCGAAAGCACCGCAAAAAAATTTGATTATTTCGGGTCAGCAAATAGGAAAATGTTTTTAAATTATGTTGGACTACCTTCCGCCCGCGGCTTCTTTCTCTTTTTCTTTTTCTCTAAATTTTAACTTATTATGTTATTCTGATATGAAAGCTATATTACTGTAAAGTTTCATGAAAATCCGTTCAGTAGTTTTTGTGTGAAAGAGTAACAAACATTCTTACAAACTTTCGCATTTATAATATTAGTAGGATATTGGATATAAGTTATGACTTTAGAGACAACAGTCAGTCAGTCAGTTATCAGTCATAAAATCGTATTACATGGCTGGACACCATTTGGTTGACATGTTTTTTTTTATTAAGTATGGGGAAAAACGAGCAGTGAAAGGCATTGTCACTGCGAAACGCGACACCACATTTGTCACTTCACGTGGGTAATATGTAAACGAGAGGTACCTACCCAATTCGACGCTATCTCTTACTAATACTTCACTACTTAGTAAAAGTCGTTAAGACACGATTTAGGGTCAATTCCCACCAAAAGCGCAGCGAAGGGCAGCGAAGCGGAGCGCAGTTTATGTGTCGTATGAATTTCAACTTTATTTTCATCACTATTGTACTTAATATCGAATTCTCGCGATTTCTGATGCATTCCAGCGACTTCTCGCGCATTCCAGCGACTTCGCGGGAATCCGCGCGTCTCGTTCGAGTTTCTCATGCGATAATAAGTGTTATAGCAATTACTATAAAGTTGAATTTCAACTTTATAATAATTACTATAATACTTATTGTATTATAGTAAATATTATAAAGTTGAAATTCATATGACACATAAATTGCGCTCCGCTTCGCTGCCCTTCGCCGCGCTTTTGGTGTGAATTGACCCTTAAGGTGCGAGATATGAAAAAAATGAAGATGTAATATCACGTGAAACAGTAACGTAAAACAGAACGCTTTATCGCGCTCGTGTCGCATACCTCTCGCACGTACGGTCGCCAGGTGTCACGATTTGGTCGGAAATATCCGTCTTTCACAAATGAGGCCAAATTTACACAAGTCCAGCCCGTCAGGCTTTTGTAGGCTTTTTTTTTACCAAAAAGCTCGCGTCGTTTTTAAAGACACAACTATACGTGCATAAATCAAAACTAACATTTTCTTCATTAAAATCCCAGTGTGTTAGCTTTCAGGGCAAAATGTCCGGCTAAATTTGACCCTATGTGAGCTTTTTGATTTCTGGGCCTGGCAAGTCTTCTTCTCATCCAAGAACGCCTTTATCCAAGAACCACGTTCATTGTCAATGAGTGAATACTTGTCGGAATTGATTCGAGTTTTTTATTTCATTGGGCCGCAAAAAATCAAATGCCAAAACATCAAGTTCTAGTTTTTGGTGAGTATTGTTGTGTAATATTATTAAACATTATATGGCAATACTCGCTGTGCCACGCGGTTTCACCCGTGTCATATATTCAATAGACTTCAACCCCCTATTTCACTTCCTAAGGGGTTGAATTTCTAAAAATTTTTTCTTAGGAAATTCATCACGAAAGGAACGCCTGTAGCAATTTAATGTTTCTAGGTGCAGTAATTGCGGCTGTGCGTTTATAAGTCGTCAGCATTTCCTTTTATATGTATGTACATATGCATACTAGCTGCGTTCCGTGGTTTTACCCGCGTAAGTTTCCATCCCGTTGGAAATATCGAGATGAAAAATAGATGTTGGCCGATTCTCAGATCTCCGCAATATGCACAGAAAATTGTATGAGATTCAGTCTAGCCGCATCGGAGGAGTATGGTAACTAACACTGTAACACAAGCATATTACATATTTACCTGTGTAGGTATGTATGTCATGATTGATATTATTTATAATGTAATAAATATTTTCTCTACTACCGACCGACCGAGCCTAGCGCACTTACATTTTTTTTTCGCGCTGATCGCCCTGATCTATTTCCAACATAATCGGAGTTTTCGTTTTTTGCCTCTCACGCTTGTTAGCCTCTCGCGCTTGTTAGCCACTTGCGCTTGTTAGCCTTTCGCGCTTGTTAGCCTTTCGCGCTTGTTTGCCTCTCGCGCTGTCATTCCTCATACAAGTTCTTTCTTTCTTTCCTCCCATTTCCTCTTACGTGGCGCTCTTACGTTAGCACCTACAGGTTCATTTTAGTTATTCATATTTGTAAGCAAAGCTATGTACAATATTGTATTTATTTGCACCCACTTGATGACAAGCCGGAAAACCTAGAGAATATATAATATATCTGCAAATAATAATTTAAATCTTTTCCTGTTAGTAAACTTGTCTCTAGTGATCTTAGGGATCTTTGGTACACAAATTAATGATTATGTATGAGGAAGAAAATATACCTACATGACCGCAATAACTTAGGCCATACAAACATAATGTCGCCCTAACTCCTAACCGAATTTTGACCGACGAAATTTGATGGCGTCCATCTCTATAGGGGCCATCTGCACAGCACATATTATAGTGCACAAGTGTGTGCGAAGACACAAGTGCGCTCCCTATTCCCTTATTCTCATATTCCGATGGGACGGCAGTCCGACACGACCGGAGAGAAATAATATAAGAATAAAATAAGTTCAGAACCAGCGCCGGCTTAACGAGAGACGGGGGTCATACCGCCATCTTCCCGACTCAAATTGAAATAGGTGATCGGCTGTCTAGGAGTTATATAAAAGAAGCCTATGTTCAGTACTAGACCGATAGAGGCAAATGATGATGTTAATAAAAGGATAGCCACACTAGGGACAGTTATTAGATATTGAAAAATCCCAATTACTGATTTGGTCAGACTCGGGATTCCGGGATCACACGTCTGTTGTTGAACTGGAGGCCTCGAGGCAGTCAAGATACAGCTCATAACAACCGCTCAGATATCGAGAGTGACGCGGTTTCACCCGCCTAACTCTTTTCGTAGGAGATCGACCACGAACTCCTAGGAACCAGATTTTTAAACATAAGATTACGCAAATTACATTTGATTATTGCACAATCTTATATTGTATTATACCTAAAGGTCAATAATATTGCACAATTGGTAATTTTACGCAATTATTATCATTATTTTTACAAAATTGATTTTATATCAATATTTTTTAAGTTATATAATAGCTCAGCCGTCATGTGTAGTTGTGTCCGCCATTGTAGCCTGAATGAACCCGCCACTGTATGTCGGGAGGGTATCCCTGTCGTTAAAGTAATTGTTCGTGACATTTTGAGAACATGACCCATAATTGCGTCGTCGTTCGTTATTTCGAAAAGGCTTTGATTGCTCATTTGCCCCATTCTTCTACGAAAAAAGAATCATCTCAAAACGAGAACAAACTACCTATGGATGGAGTTTTTGTCTCTTAGGGTCAATTCACACCAAAAGCGCGGCAAAGGGCAGCGAAGCGGAGCGCAGTTTATTTGTCAAATGAATTTCAACTTTATATTAATTAAAATAATACTTATTTATCGCATGAGAAACTCGAACGAGACGCGCGGATTCCCGCGAATGCTCGAGCAGTCGCTGGAATCCTCGCGGAAGTCGCGAGAATTCGATAATAAGTAGTAATGAAAATAAAGATTAAATTCATATGACACTGAAAGTGCGCTCCGCTTCGCTGCCCTTCGCCACGCTTTTGGTGTGAATTGACCCTAACACAAATCCTATGTTAATGTGAAAGTTGAGTGTAAATAAGCTTGTTACTGTTTCTACATAACTGCTAAACCGATTTGAATGAAATTTCGCACACTTATAGATTACAATCTGGATTAACACAGGCTATTATGGCAAAACGAAATTAATACTGGTCGCAAAGTTCCCCCGTGTCACAGTCGTTTCGAGTAAGGGGCATGTTTGAAAATGCACCAAACCATGAAATGATACGTAAAAACTAAAAACCATGTGTTGTCGAATGGATTTTTTATTATTGTTTTTGGGTGTTGAGAATGGTCGTTTTTTTGTACATTTTGACTTTTGACACCTATCGTAAGTTACAACGGGCTAATTTAAGAAATATGGAGTAAGTATAGGAACTTTTTGTTCAAAATAAGAATAATGAAAAAAAAAGTATTTCCCGCGCTTAAAAACAATTTTGGTCAATTGTTTAGAAAATATTGTTTAAACAATTATTGACCATGATTGCAACATGTAGCTATGTGTTCTGAGTCATGTATAGAGTAGAGGCAAAAAAACGAAACCAGTTTCGCACGACGGCGAACCAGCGCGGCGGCCCGGACTAATATTAATTTAATAGGTATGTCTGTATCATATTCAAAAGTCGACTGTCAAAACTTGAGACTGGAGTTCCCCGCCCGCCTCCCCTTGTTCAACCCCTCTGACATCCGTCACGTACTGTACGCAACGCCATGTCTCAATCG
>LUGF01029541.1:8022-35753 GCA_001625245.1 Calycopis cecrops | reverse complement strand
GCCGGCCCGGTCGCCTTCAGCGAGCCCGGCTACCCAGGTGTCTACGCTACTGGTGCTGCCACATCCCCACAAAATGAGGTAAGCTTTAAATATTGCTATTTATAAACTACATGTTCATTTGTAAGAAAACGTAAGTACCTACTACTCGGACGTGGTACCGCACCATCCCCGATATCTCCATGTTCGGACGACTTCGGGAGAAGAGAGAGAGAGTATTCTTCGCATTCTTGTCAGGTTCCAACTTAGCGCGTCCGAGTAGTACCTAAGTAGCTAGTAGTATATATATAGCTAGTATACCTACATTAACGTAGGCTATCTAGATGCCCAGGTGGCTCCTACAGTGTCGGACTCAGCATTTGGGATGCAAACTGACTTAACCCCTACGCCTTCAGACCCTATATCCCTCCAGCGACAGGCTGGCCTCGGCTAAAAACCCAGACTTCTCCTCCCTGGGGATTGTCCGGCTGCCTCCGAACGGTCCTTACTACGACATTGGTACCGTGAAATGGGTTCAGGTTCCCATCATGGCCCCAGTGCTCCAAAGAAGCACGCCACCATGTCCGGCCAGCTACTCATCCCTGATCCAATCCGCCGTCTGCTACTTCAGAGGGACGGGTGGAGGATCCCGAGTGGAGCTGCTCTTAGTCTGGACTCTCCCCCAAGCCTGTCCGGCATATCACAGATTCACGCAACCACGGCAAGGTGGCAGCATCTTCGGGGGAGTGTTCTTAGACCCTTAGACAAATAAATATATTATTATCGCAATAGTTTCATAAATAACGTGTTTTTCAGCCACCGAAACTGTTCGACAATGCCGAGTCACAAATGGAGTTCGCACAGGTGGAAGGATTCGACTTCTCAGAGAAGACCATCAGGAGAGCGTTCCTACGGAAGGTACCCTTGTTTATTAAATCTATACTAATAATATAAAGCTGAAGAGTTTGTTTGTTTGAACGCGCTAATCTCTGGAACTACTGGTCAGTTTTGAAAAATTCTTTCAGTATTAGTTAGTCCATTCAGCGAGGAAGACTATAGGCCCACTGCGGTAAAAAAGCGGATTCACGTAAACGAAGTTGCGGGCGGCCGCTAGTTATTGATATTTTTAAACAAAGAGATTATTTTACTCAACTTTGAATGTACAGTCTGGAAATAACTTTACATCCTAAACGCATAGGCAAGGGCTACTGATTGTATGCCATTTTTGTCATCCCTGAATTAGGGCCACTGCACACATAATTCTTTTAGCATCGGGGATCGGCGACTTAGTCGCTTTATAGAAGCAGAATGCTGCGACCAGACGCTCCCCAGTGAGTGGGTATCGAGCATCGGAGCAGTCGCTACAACGCGCGAGTCCGATACCGCGACTGAACGCAGAGCGTCGCTAAGGGTCAATTCACACCAAAAGCGCGGCGAAGCGTAGCGCATTTTCAATGTCATATAAATTTAAACTTTATTTTCATTACAGTAGTACTTATTATCGAATTCATGCGACTTCCGCGCGGATTCCAGCGAATCCTCCGCGCGACTCGTTCGAGTTTCTCATGCGATAATAAGTATTATAGTAATTATTATAAAGTTAAAATTCATATGACACATAAACTGCGCTTCGCCGCGCTTTTGGTGTGAATTGACCCTTAATCGTGATGCAGCATCGATGCAGTCGCAAAATCGCTGATGCTAAAAGTAGCGCATGTGCTCTCGCCTTTAAAGCTATTTTTCCATCTCCTAGCGCCGCTGAAGGCCGCGGCTGCCGTCCACAATGTCGCCACGCTCGGAATCGATTTCATGGCGATTCATAGAAACCAGTGGTGTCACCGGCAGCGTGCAGCTGCAACCTGCAGATTTCGCCCGTCTCCAAATTGTACCTTAAATGCTCACCTCATTTCCAGGTGTACGCAGTGCTGATGTGCCAGCTCCTGGTCACTCTCTCGATCATAGCGCTGTTCATGTACTGCAGTCCCGTGCACGAGTGGGTGAGAGGGCTGGAGGGCCGGAGTCTCAAGCTCTTGCTGTGAGTAACACGCACTTGTGGATAAAATAAAGAATATTTCAGTATAGTAGTACCACAAAAATAAGTTACATCGGCTTTCGTCGTTGACGCAGAAGAGTGCAACATATGCCGATCTAATCCGATTTATAATACCTATTCAATAGAAATCTGATTTCACAACGCATAAGGCTTAAAATATAACAGGACGTGAGTTCATGCTATCTCGCTCGCGATATCTGTACTGCATGACTTTTAACGTTTGTATGAATGCCTTTAATTGACGATGGGCTAAGCAATTGGCGAATACCAATACAGCCAGCTCTCGTTTGACCAATGGCGATTGAAGAATTTCCCGTGCGAATGTATTGCCTGGTGATTGGCTAAAATATTTTCACGCCTTTCAAAAAAATGTCTATTGTGCAGCTACATCGATGTAACTTATTTCTGTGATACTACTATACCAGCAAATGCAATATTATCTTTTGATGTAAGCAATTTATTTACAAGTGTACTTATGAAGGAATGTTTAGGAATTATTGAGGAATAATATGTGTATCTCTTATTTAGAGGTATAACAGGTAAGACATTTAAAAGCTATCCTTAAGGTGTGTCTAGAACAAAATTATTTCAAGTTTAATGATAAAATTTATAAACATTAAACAACGAGAAGGGATATCTACGGGTAGTCTTTTATCTCTGTTATGTGCAGACAAATTAATGAATTATTAAAACAAAAAATATTTATCACTACATAGTATAAAAGAAAGTCGCTTTCCGCCGTCTGTGTGTCACGCTTAGATCTTTGAAATTACGTAAGAGATTTTGATGGGATTTATTTTAACTTTTAATAGTGTAAGTGATTTAAGAGGAAGGTTTATATGTACAATAACTCCATTTTTGAAGTTCGAAATCCACGCGGGGCAAGCTGGGGGCGGCATCTAGTTTCACAATGTAAACAAAATTTCATGTATTTGTACAGATAATATGTAAATGACATAATATGTATCTGGTATGTCCATAGACATATTATCCTACCTCAATACAAACTTTCAATTGACAATAGAAATCGTCAACCAGCAAAAAGCATTTAATTTTTTTAGACTTAAATACATTCATATTGACATACCTACTGATACACATAAGTTCAAAATATTTCGAAAACCTACGTATGTTCTCCACGTCCAGTCATCCAGATACACAAACAAGTCGCGTTCCATTCACTTGCTCATAGATTATTGAAGATTACTCTAGTCTCTAAGTATAAACGAACAGGAATGAATGAAAAATTAAATACTAAAATAATAAGTAAATATTTCTTGTAATAACGGTTATGATAAACGACTTATAGACAACATTATAAAAAAACGTATAGGAGAATTCTAGAAAAAAATGTTTAAGGTTTTCGCATTTTATATCGACTCGACGCCGACTGGACTCCAACTCAACTCGACGTATGGTATTCAAATGTATGCTTTATGTTGTGTTTCTTAAGAGTGAATTTGTCAACAGATCGGTGACAGTTAATACGTGGGCAACGCGTCTACCACGTGTCGTACATACGTCACAACATAAAGCTTACATTTGAAAGTCAAGTCGAGTCAAAAGGGATCAAGCTTGTAGACTGCCACGCTAACTAGTGGCTGAAATGTGAACCGAATGCTAGCCAATTTTAGTTTGTACGTATGATATGACATATGTCAACATGTCATTGTGTTTTGCTTAGTGTCTCGCTAGCACTTGATTCCTAAAATGATCACTAGGGCGGCGAAAGTGCTGCCTCTGTTTCGTGCACGGTCCCTAATGAGAGTCGAGTCGGCGTCAAGTCGATATAATGTGCGTACCTTTACTCTGAACAAATTGACTATAGTGTGTGCATATGCTTTCTTTGTTAGGAGAGTCGTGCCGGGCCAAATCTGCAGCATGGCACTACCTCTGACTGTCATGTCGTTTCAGGTACGCGTCCATGGGTATAATCGGTTTCGTGTTCGTGATAATGCTGCTGTGCGACGAGATGCGGCGGCGCGCGCCGATGAACCTGGTGTTCCTGGGCGCCTTCACGGTCACGCAGAGCGTCATGATCGGCATGATGACCGCCTTCATAGACAACTCGGAGGTGAGTGATTCGGACCATAAACTTAGGATCTTTAACAGCGCGTTCACGACCACAGCGGTGCGAATTGCGGCGCGGTGAGCGGATAGTCTGTCTCTCTTTCACTCGATACTCGACGCGCGAGTGAGAGAGAGACCGGCGCGGTGAGCGGATCGTCTTTCTCTCTTTCACTCGATACTCGACGCGCGAGTGAGAGAGAGACAGACGATCCGCTCACCGCGCCGCAATTCGCACCGCTGTGATCGTGAACGCGCTGTAAGGGCGACAACACACAACGCTACTTTTAGCAGCGGCGATCGGCGATTTTGCAACTTCATTTATGTTGCATCATGATTTAGCGACGATGGCGATTTCTTCGATGCTCGAAGCTCGATACATAAGAGCCTGTCCAGAGTAAGGGTTTTGACTTGCGCGTTGCCGAGATACTAGAGCTACATATGTCACGTCCAGGTCCCATCCTATCTTTAGTGGGTAAACCGGCACTCGGTCGGGAGTCCCACACTCCTCGGGGTAGCTAAACACCCCGGGGACTGGTGCGTAACGCATTCCCCTGCGTAAAAAAAAGGTCCCATCCTATCACTCGCCTAATTGCGTATATCCCTCGCGCGAGCGGTCGACGTGTCGAGATATTCGGGCGCCGTTGTTGAGTCCAGAAGGAGCGTACGGTCAAGTCGTCTCGCGCGTAAAACGTTTAATCTCCAAGGATCAAAGGATCTTTACTAAGGAAAGGATAAAAGAGCCTATTCTCGTCTAAAAAGCCGGCAACTCAACTGCTAAACTCCCGAAGGCTTATTAATACATTAAGTTTATCTACTCCAAGTATTGAACTAGTATTAAGTCAAATTCGTTACCTACTAATAAACACTTACCCCCATATACAGGGTTAGTTTTTGGTCACCGGCCAAATTTTCAGATTTATTTCAGAATCGATAATATAATATATTCGATTTATGAAATAAAAAAAATAAGAAAAATAATATAAAAAATATTTTTGACCCGAACGAAAATAAATATCGTGTGGGTAACATAATTGATCATTGCCGCCGCGCCGCACGCAGTGGATACGAAACACAATCAGCTGTTGAGGTCAACACACTCTTCGGGTGCTAATGCGCGTAGGTATATTTACTCTTACTTACTTACTATTTATCAAATCGATGTTTATGTAACAAAATATTACAAATTAGACGATAAAATTAAAACACATCCTTGAAATTATGTTTATTTCCTTATTTTCAAATATGACCGGTGACCAAAAACTAACCCTGTATATTAATAAACACATAAACAGTATGAGATTTGACAGATGCCAGTTTAATACTTGGATACATCCCCGGTAGCGAGAGGTACCTCCCCGGTCTACAGTGTGGCATTAGTTCTTGCTAAAAGTTAAAGTTATTTATTGGTTTCAATTCAGCATGGCACTATCTCTTGTAACGTGACGGCTCTGCCCGCCAGGTGGTGCTAGTAGCCTTCGGCATCACTGCTGCCATCTGCCTCGCGCTCACGCTGTACGCCTTCCAGACCAAGACGGACTACACGGGCCTCGGCGGCGGCCTGCTCGCGCTGTTGCTAGTGCTCATTATATTCGGTAAGCTTTTGTATAGTGTAAGCTCTTTACACGCTGCTAGGGTTGCCAAGTGTCAGTATTTCCCAGGAAATCAGTTGAATTATTTTAAACATATTTTTATTAAACGATTATATTAACAGACTGTACTAAAACAATATATTTATGGCTAATAATTAATTTAAATACAAACAACAGATGAAGTGACCATAAAATATTTTTTTAAGAACTATAATTTTGTTAACCATGTAAAAAGTTACCGTACGTAAAAATCATTATTTTCCTAAACGACGTGAAAATGACCGTAATCAATATAAATAATCATCAGTGTTTATCTCTCCAGGTCTCATCGCCGCGTGCATGCCTCAGTACCGGACCCTGCGGCTGCTGTACGCCGGCGCTGGTGTGCTCATCTTCTCCTTCTACCTCATCTACGACACGCAGCTGATGATGGGCGGCAAGCACAAGTACAGCATCTCGCCCGAGGAGTACATCTTCGCAGCCCTCAACCTCTATCTGGACATCATTAATCTGTTCCTCTACATCCTCAGGCTGTTGGCGTCGCGCTAAATTGAGTGATGTGCGAATGTTTGTGTGAATGTCACTTTTGACCAGTGCCGGATTAAGCTAGCGCGCGAATTATGGGGGTCTTTATGTTATTATTTTATGTATTGTTATAGAACTTGTAGGCGAGGGAGGGGTCTCTCTGGCCATGGTAATAAAAGTAGTGCTAACTCTCACATCTGGATTCGTCTCTCCCATCTACAGGAGAGAGGGGTCCATCATCCTTTCTACCCGGACCCAGTTTCGTCGCCTTATAAACTCATTGCAAAATTGAAAAAAAAAATGTCCGCAAAAGGACCATATAGGCCCTGTTGCAAATGCTACCTACGTAATTAATCCGGCACTGTTGTTGACGTATCCTGTCAAATGTCTGCCAAACAAACTACTCGGGGAGAGAGAGGGAAAGACATTCCATTGGGAAATTTGTATATGTTATACTTTTTTATACTGTTAGTGTAAAGAATTATATAGGCGACAAGTGTCTCGCCACATTTTGTGAACGTGAACTTAAGTACGGTTTAAAGCGTGGAAACTAGACAAGGCGTACCTAACGCCGCATATGCTGGTAGGGGCTCCATACTAAAGTTAGGTAAAACTAGCCCTGCGTCTAGAATATACGAAGGCAAGCTACGCCATTGAAGCAAATAACCAGGAGTGTTCGTGCATAAAAATGTCCAAAGCAAAAATGTCAGAGGCGCCAATATAAGACAGTTAAAATCAGGTTTCTAGCTACACTAGCGCCACCCTAGACTTATTTGATTTCTTTTAAAGATTATCTTCAATACAAGATCACGCTATTCAAGTTTTAATTTATATAACTATGCTAAACTTTTGACCATCCGCCAAATTTATATACTACACTGCATACAGGAGGACACCCGCTGTCCTCGGCCAAGATAATAATAGTATAACCTATTAATCGCAATAGTCCGGTTTGCCTTCTCCCAGTAGCTGGGAAAGAAGGGGGGGGCTGCACCCCCATCGACCACAAATTACAGAGGCTCGAGCTACCTTAGGGCACTCGCCTCTCATACAGACGAAGCTGCACTGGGCTTTCAGTTCTGCTAGCGTAGATTCTATCTAAAAAAAAAAAAAACTACACTGCATACGTAAAAGACAGAACGTTAACTTACACTTCAGTCGGAGTATATCTTTAATAAAATGAATAGTAAACATAACATTTACCCTTTGACACGATTTAAAGTCAAAGATCGCATTACACATTTTTGAAATGACCTAAAATATGAAAATAGGGAATGAGTAATAATTTATGAAATAGCCCACACAAATATAACCAATTTTGTTGTATATAATATTACAAATTTTAATTTTGTACATATTGTAAATGTAACTAAGATTGTCGTTGTCATCAACCTAGTACTGGGAGTACTCACTGCCATTAGCATGTAAACATTTATTCATACAAATAAAACCTCCTCGGTATTTCCGGACCAATATGACTTAGGGATCTTCAAGGAAAGAGCCTACTCTCATCTTTAAAGGCCGGCAACGCAACTGCAAAACCCTTGGTGTTGCAGATGCCTGTGGGCGTCGGAAAACACCATCATCTCGGTTGTTTGCCCCCTGTACTATAAAAAAAAATAAAACCTTTTATTTTTCATTTGATACTGTACCTACTACTACTGTACTGTACTGTACCTGCGGTAAGATATTTTGCACATTCATCCAGTAGTAGCAAGTATGTGTTAAACTGTAGCCTGTTGAGACAGATTAGACAACTTTTATATCTTACAAGCATGTACGACTCTATAAAATAAAAATAATTTAATGAGTTCTTCTCCTGGTTTTTCTGTTTTCAATGATTTTAAAGATTGTTATAAAATGATGCATGATTGATGATTTTTTTATTTTTAAGAAGCTATTTTAGTGGTTGTTTTTTTTATGATTTTATAAGCTACGAAATAAAGTTCAATATAACTTGTAGGCACAATGTGTTTCATTTATGATCCTCGTAATTAGGGTTACCATTTTTTTCTCTTTTAAATAATTTACATGGATAAAAAGTAAAGTGACATCTATATCTGGATAAAGAACTGAAGAATTTATGTTTATAAAAACATAATTGGCTAAGGGTCAACTCACACCAAAAGCGCGGCAAAGGGCAGCGAAGCGGAGCGCAATTTATCTGTCATATGAATTTCAACTTTATTTTCATTACTATAGTACTCATTATCGAATCTTCTGCAGCATTCCAGCGACTTCTCGAGCAGTCGCGGGAATCCGCGCGTCTCGTTCGAGTTTCTCATGCGATAACAAGTATAATAATTTTTATAAAGTTGAACATATGACACATAAACTGCGCTCCGCTTCGCTGCCCTTCGCCGCTCTTTTGGTGGGAGTTGACCCTTACGATGTAGTGAATAGCTACAATTATATTGAAATAATTTACATAAATTTTGAATTATCTACCTGTACTTCGCGTTACCTGAGAAATGGCCGCTTTCAAGCTAATGGGTACGCATACCTCTTAACAAGACATTGTATTAATAATCCTGAAAATTTCAGCTTTGCTAAAATGATGTAGGTCTCTGGGATCTTGTTCTATTTGCTTATACCTTTTAAAATCCCAGTAAACTTATTGAAGTAAAACTTCTTTACGCGCGCTCCATTTTGGGTGAAGCTCACGTACGGGCAGTGGACGGTTGAATACCTCGTACCTCGGCTTATTAATAACTTACCGCTCGAATTCTGTAGCAAAGTTACGTCTTATAATATTAAACATAAGTTAAAAGAGCATTTTATAGAAAATAATCACCTTATTCCTATTTTTAATTCCTAGTCTACTAATATAAAATTTCATGAAAATGTATTTTTATAAAAATCATAATAGGTATGTTAAGTTAATAAAAATCAAATGGTCATCAATCAGTAATGTGTGTTTAACTCATGTTTAAACCTCAGTGGTTTTTTGACGCTAATAAGTATATATAAATTTTTATATTGCATATTTTGTGATGATAATAAATAAAAATAAATTAATTTTTTTTGGGTTTTTATGACCTGAATAAAAATAAAAAAAATGTGCAAAGTAGTTAGTTTGGTAAATAATCAAAAATTAAAAATACAAGCTAAAGGTTAAGCAAGCTTATTGGCACATTTACAACAATACACAAACTATATAGGTATGATGTATCTTTTCCAGGCTAAACAACAAATATCAGATCAATTGAAGCAATGATATTACAAATACTTTTGTAATATCATTGAATTGAAGCAATCGTTTAGCCACAGGATTTTTTTAAAGTTTTTTTCACTACGTACACTCTGTACCATCAGCTAATCGAGCGCCTGCCCGATAGTGTTATTATTGTTATTAAATACATTTCGCTATTATAAACCTTGTATCTTACATAATTGACGTTTAATAAATTATATTTTCAGTGAAGATGATTAATCACATCATTGTTGCACAGCGTGCCGATGGTGCCATTAATCATTAGACCTCAACTGCTCCTTTTACTACCCGTTTGTAGGGACGATCATGGCAATTTTACTCCACTTGAAAAAAAAAGCGTTTGAGCGTCACGTTGACATTAATAATTGTCAGAAATCAGAATTGATCAGAATGTCAAGTGTCAAATGGTTGTCAAGTTGCAGTCTCGATTTTTCGGCTTCGTTTTTGCATTTATTATGAAATAAGTAATATTTAATTATTATAAAATACTGGGCACGAGAAACCTGAGTTGGAAAAATGGCTAGATTTTTGCGAAGCAGTGTTATCAGTCGACACATAAAAAGGCCGTTTTATCAAAGTAGACGCAATACGCCTGGTTATGTTGTACTGTGAGTATTTATTAAATAATATCTTATTTTTGATAAAAATATCTTATAACACTTAATAAACTCTATATTAATTGTCTGAAAAACTTTATTTGTTAGGGCAATGTTTTAAAAAATATTGTTAAAATGTTCAATTAAAAAGTAAAGAAAGCTCTTATTGTGTAGTACTTTTTGGATTTTTTTATCACCACCAACATTGAAATACGTCATTTCTGCAGACAGGATCCATCTATAATTAAGTAGTGTAATATTTTTTTAAAGAAAGGTATCATAAATTCATAATTTTAGTTTTGCTAGTGATCAATCCAAGTATAAAAATAGCCAAGTGTTAAGTTCTAATTAAAAAATGAACTAACCACGAAAGTTTAACGTAATAGATTAAAAATAAACCTTTGAACCTAACCAGGCCAAGTTTAGATCTACCTACTGATCCATTTCACATTAGTTTAAAAAATTATATTAATAAAAATAATCATTGTTATTGTTCTTAGGAAATAATCCAACCCTCAAAACTCAATTTTCATGCAGACATAAACTAATGCCCACTCCATATTCCAATGCCAAGAGGATAACCTACTCCAAAAATCTGATAATATCCCATTAGGCGGCAGCTGCTAGCTCAAATGTGGGTTTTTCTTTAAGTCAGAGGTTTATAAACTTGACTCCCCTGTAACATGCTCTCTGTCCATGCAACTATTACTTACATTAAATTGTCAGAAGAGAAATATGGCCAGTCTCAAGGCGCACTATAATACACTGTCCCTAACAGAACATATCTAGTGTTAAGTATATTACACATTGTGTTATTTGTGCAATTTATTAGTTACAGTGTGTTTTAGAAATAAAGGTATTATTATTGTACTTATTTTTTCTCCCTGCCCACTAATTACTATAAATATTCATACTAATAATATAAATAAAACTATTATATAATATAATACTTAAATTAAAAAATTAATACAAATACCACTACACAAATACAATATTATTATTATATAGAGCCATTGAGTATAGGTAGATATGATAGAGCTATGTTGCTGAAAAGAGCCCAAATAATTCTTGTTCAAGAATATACAATAAGATTATCTGACCTACCTGCAAATTGGCACTAATTGCTGTCTAGTTTCAAAATGTATCTGTCTAGTTAATCTAAGCCATAATTTTTCATCCATCAAGTTCAATTCAACAAAAAATTGTATAGCCTCTATAGTTCTTCCGAACGGATGTTTGGAACAAATTGAATTGCACATATCTATTTGTCACACATTTTCAATTGCTTTTGCATGACTGCTAAGTTAAGTAAGTTTGAATGGTAAACTTTTGGTGCCCCACATATGTGGCATTGCAGATCACCGATCATCACAGATTGTACTTTGGGAGCTCCCCCTTTGAATTATAAAATAGTAACCACCATTTTTGAACAAACCTTGCTCATTCCAAAACGTTCATTCGGCTATGCTCCCTTGTTTGATGACCGCCCTAAATCTTGGAATGTTGAAGCATGTCCAGAAGAATTATTTTGACTTTATATGCGTCCTCTGTCAGACAAAACATGTGTTTTTTTATGTCTTGCCTTTTTCAAATGTCTGTCATAGTACCCATGAGGTGTATCATTACACAGAAACATACATAAAACATACATATCCATAAATTTTTATTCATAATATGTGTGGACGATCATTTTTTTAAAATAAATTTGTCATTTTCTACATTCTATAATTATATCAATGCTTTTAGCAACATACTGCAGATATAATTTTAATAAAATCTCAATCAAAAGGCATTGATAGACGGAATTTAAAAAAGGTTATATATCACAAGTGTTAGTCTCAGCAGCCAGTCTAGGTCAAAGGACTAACGAAGAAAAGGCTTATGGAAAGCTTCATCGAAAACTAAGCCTATCAAGCTGCATAATTATAGAAATATGTCTGAAAGATCTTACTTTACTTGACTTGAAACAAAATCTTTTATTTGATCTTGTTGCTATAGATGAAAATCTAGGAAGAGGTAGTGCCACACTGCATGCTTGCATGCAGCCGAAATGGGCCCGCACGACCGGGGAGATACCTCACTTACACGAGATCGGAGTAAAGTGACAGCTGTACTGCCGCGTTTCGGACGGCGTGTAAGTATCCGGTGACCAATGGAGGTGGAAGGAGATAGGAGGGCAGAGGCATATGTATCGCTTTTATGCGATGTCTATAGGCGTCGGTAGTCATGACAATGGCTCGTCTGCTCGTTTGCCCTATACCATGAAATAAAAACAAAAATTGAAAAGCTATTCTGAAAGCCCAATCAAATAAATAGATCACATCATACAAGTGTTCCAGTTTGATTGATTGCGTTCCTCCCTTGTGTGTAGATCAAGTATACTATCACTTTTCATTCTTTGCAAAAATAACCTTACATAAACATACATCCATGACCAGGACGGAATCCGAACCAGATACTGAAACATACACCGCATAACTACTATGGAACTGAGCTTATTGATCACTAGACATTGTTTAAATAACATTCATTATTTGTTTTTCAGAATTCCAGAAATAGGCGAAGATGGCGATAAAAACGCCCTTTTATCAGACAATGGCTTACCAGAGTTTAGCGACGTGACCATAGAGAAATGCATTGCATCAATAAGTAAAGAGAGCTTGGATTATGAAAATGGTGTACGAAAAATTGAACAATCCAGTGCTGATTGCAAAAATGCCTTTGTGGAAATTTTTGAACCGCTTGAAAAACTAGATAGTCCTTTGGAATTTACATGGGGTATGGCTAAAACGTTATATCTGGGAAACAGTTCCTTAATGCCTACAAAGTCGTACATACAGATACATCAAAGAGCACACAAAGCAAGGTCTACAAAATTTAACAGTACGCCCATTTTTCAGGCTGCCGTTAATGAGAAAAACAGGCTTAAGAAATTAACAGACGAAGAACAACGGCTAATTGATAAATATATATTAGAAGGTAAACTTAACGGTTTAGATGTTAAAGGCATAAAACGAGAACGATTAAATACTGTTCTCGGCGATATACAAAAAGAAAAAGGAATTATCAGAGAAAAAGTAAATGCCGCCACAAAAAATTTCAGCGGCACAATAGAAGATGAAAGCCTCATAAAGGAACTACCTGCGACATTAGCAAAAGCTATGTCAGTCAATAATGATTCCGGGCGGGGTCCCTGGAAAGCGACTTTACAACCTCATATTTATGAGCCATTTATGCAATACTGCCCCGAAAGACCATTACGCTGGAATCTATGGCAGGCAAATGTTCAACGTTGTTCAGGCTACTCTAATAAAGACTTGGAGACCAGCACAAATATTGAGAAATTGCGAAGCATGAGGCATGAACAGGCGACGATATTGGGTTTCGAAAATTTTGTTGAAATGAGTATGGAGACCAAAATGGCAGGTTCTATGGAAAATGTTCTTAACGTTCTCGAAACGCTTCGCGGAAATGCCAAATCAATGCAAGACGCAGAAATAGAAGAGTTACAACGATATGCCCAAGAACGAGGATTTACCGACAAATTGGAACATTATGACATCCCTTATTGGCAGCGAAAACAGATGTGGTCACTCTTTAACTTTGACGACGATAACATTCGACAATATTTTCCACTTCCCAAAGTAATAAACAACCTTTTCAATTTATGCAGTACCTTGTTTAGAATCCAAATTGTTGAAAGATCGAACACACAAACCTGGCACAAAGACGTCAAATACTACGACGTGTATGAGGACACTAGTCACAGACCCGTAGCTGGATTTTATCTAGACCCGTACGCCAGACAAGATGAGAAAATCAGGATATACGACGACGCGGGCTGGCATGTTTCTATTCGCAACAAGAGCTCTGTTGCATCCACACTGCCGTTGTCAGCTTTAATCTTCAATTTCCAACCTCCATACGAAGGGAAACAATCACTACTTTCATTCAAGGAAGTGAACATTCTCTTCAAGCGTTTTGGACACGCTCTAAGGCATTTACTCACCAAAGCAAATTATTCCGAAGTAGCAGGACTATCGAATGTAGAATGGGACGCTGCCGAAGTTTGTGGGCATGTGATGACACATTGGCTGTACGATCCCGATACGATCCGAGCCATCAGCGGTCATTACAACACAGACGAGCCTCTTCCAGAGGAAATAGTGAACAATCTGCAACAGACACGGCGACACATGGCCGGGTTTAATCTGTGCAGGGAACTGTATTTATCGAGGTTGGATTTAGAACTGCATTCAAGTAAGACTTTCTGGAGGGACTTGGTCAGGGAAATATGGTCGGACTACAACACGTTGCCTTTCGATAAATTCGATTCGCACGTTCTGTCGTTTACGAAAATATTCTCGGAAGAGTGGGGTGCTGCGTATTACTGTCATTTGTGGTCAAAAATGATAGCAGCTGATGTGTTCAGTGCATTTGAGGAGACCAGAGATAGCGATCAAGATATATTGACGGTTGGTAAAAGGTACAGAGATACTTTCTTGGCCGTCGGAGGCAGTTGCCACCCCGGTGAGGTGTTCAGAAGGTTCCGCGGCCGCGATCCATCGCCGCAAGCCTTGTTAGATGATCTTGGACTTTCCAAGAAGATTGTAGAAGAATAGTATGTTTTGAAAGATTATATTTTAATGTTAATAATAGCTAATTTAATAAAATAATCTTTACATCGTAAAATGAGCTTATTTTTTCGCAACCTTTATGCTATGTAATGGATAATTCTCGATGTTAACTAAATTTTTCGATAATACGAGAAGGATATTCTCGCTAAAGCAGCATGCTCACACACTCAGAATACCAGAGGGCAGAGGTTCTGCCTAACTGGTCACTCTATAGCAGTGATTCTTAACCGGTGGTTCGCGTACTACTAGTGGTTCTTGGAAGCATTGCCTCAGGACTAATAGGTTAAGAACTACTGCTCTACAGGGAAAGCCGCGTTAGAAAGACGAAGTGTTGGTCGACCATTCACCAGGTGGCCGGTGGTAAGACGATATCCATGCAATAGTCCACCCACCCAGGGTGGATCAGTCATCTTGGTGTTCAAAGAGGCAGGTGTCCAGCACATTTCCGATAAAGTCTGATGATGAAGATGAAATGTCTATTATTCTTGTGCGTTGTTGACACACACTTTTGGAGAACTTCTTTACGCGCGCTTGACTTGGGGTGTAAGCTCATGAATGCGTAACGAGAGCGTTACGAAAAGTGTACTTGGGCTAAGCGAACGGAAGGTGAGAGGGAGATATAAGATAGTGAAGACAGAAAGAGAGAGAATTACATTTCTTAAATTACTGTAGGAGCAAGAAAGAGAAGTGCGCGCGCACATTTTCTTTCTCTCTCCCTCTCATAGACAATTATGTCTCGTGTATAAAGTTTTACTTAAGTTTTTATAACTAATAAGAAATTTAGAAGAAAAAGTAATAGAAATAATAACAATGAAACCTTAACATTTTCTGCATGTAATTTGTCATTAACCTACGTAACGTACGTCTGTGAATGCAAACAATAAATTACCTTAATTAAATTAATATCCATCAAAAATAAGTAAACAAAAAGATATACTTAAATATTTTTGACATATATTGAGGCAAACGCGTAACCTGAACATTTTGTTTAGTGTTTACCAACGCGGCACGCCCTTAAATATGGCAGACTTTCAGGGCTGGCTGGGTAAAATCTCATAGTGCAAGGGGTGCTTTGCACCTGGTGATATATGACCACGGCTACCAATACAAAAGAGCATCAGGATGTTGATTGGTCTTGGCCGCCCTTGCACCCAGTGCGAGATGAGTTAATCTGAATCAGGATTCTGCTCCCAGGCTCTTTCCATGTCGTATATATCTTGTTTGATCGTCTCGTCGTCTGGCAGCAGTCTGCCAGCTGCCTTCATCTCATCGATGGCTTTGTTCAAGTATCCGAGACGCGCGAGTGCGGCCGCTCTGCGCGCTATACACTTGGCGCGACTCCGTCGGTTTCCCTCGCAGGGTGGCTTCATTAAATCTAACGCTGTCGAGCAATCATTTGCCTGTAAAAATATATGAGCTTAAGAAAGGCCTTTGAGGCTTGTCCGAAGTGTGTTTGACCGAAGTGTCAGGTGGTTTGTTCAAATCTTAGGGAGCATCGTAATTACCTAGTTTCTAGGATACACTGTAGGTAGTCGCCAGGGGCGTATCTATACCTCTCGAGGCTCGTGGCAAATTCATCGGATGGGCCCCAATTTTGAAAAAGCTTGTGTACCAAGCTTTTTTTTCAATTGGGATTTTCCTCCGACTGGGGGCCCCTTCCGGCTGGGGCCCGGGTATTTTGCCGACTTGCCACCCTGTAGTTACGCCACTGTTCGTCGCCTGCACTCTTCACCCAAGTTAGCGCACAATGCGACCGATCGCAAAGTTTTAAGAGGTCTATTTTACTGAGATATTCGCTAGGCTCAAGGCACAAAGCAAGACGCTTGTCTGTACTTACATAGTTTACTGTAGTAGTGACTAATCATAAGAAATTTGATGATTTTGGTTACATTGTCCAAACAAAATGTGATGGATAGATGTGATTTTAACATTCATTACCACACTAGGTAAGTAAAGTAAAGGTTCTTGCGTGGCAGTCCAGCGCCGTATGTATGGACGTGTTAAGTGAGCACTGTTGATAAACCTCCCACCCGGTAGATTCACGACCTGTGAAGGTCGCGAGATGTCGCTGGATGCAAGCAGCTTAAGGCTGTGATGTGGCGCTCTCCGGAAAGGCCTATGTGCAGAAGTGGACGTCTTCGGGCCACTGATGATGATGATAGTTATGAAAGGCAAGTAAAAGGTACGATAAATAGGGCTAGTGCGATTATGCATTAGACGCCGTCAACAGTTCAATAAACTTACGCATTTGTTAAAGTTGCCGAGAGCGAAGTGTGTGGCAGCCCTGTTCGCGAACAAGCTCGGCAACTTGTCGGACAGCGTGATGCCGTGCGTGTACGCGCTGATGGCGCCCAGGAAGTTGCCGCTCCTGAAGAATTCGTCCCCTTTCTCCTTACACCACTGCGGGTCTTGCTCCTCGGGCCGCAAGTCCTCCGACATAAAACCTTCAATGTAGTTGTTACTGTAGACAATCTTCACTCAATTACATGATACCGCCTTGAGTGACGCTGTCTCGTTCCGTGCGGTTTGCAAGTAGCCGATGGCACATTAGGAGGATGAAGGAGTGAGTGCTTCTGCATATGCGTATATTTATGGACATTGATAGTAGATAAACTGGTTACTCGTTGGCCCTAATATGCTATTAAAAACTCTCCATTAAAGTGCCTCCTGATTCACTCGACATATTTAACACCGTATAGCCGAAACTACTGGAGCATTCTAGACGAAATTTAGACCATATATGACAGATGGTTAGAGCCTTAGCTTAGCTTAGCTATAAATTAGCGTGATTAGGGATTTCTAATCACCACCAAAATCCTTTCTTTTCAAAGAAAAAAAGTTTGTAGGTAAAATATTTGTCATTTTACCCCTTTAGAATATTCTGTGCCAAGTTTACTCTTGCGATATTAATCTGTCGGAATAAATGTGGGGCTAGTGGATAGTGCACTAGTCAATCATAGCCAGTGGTTGCTAAGATTAGAAAAACAAGTCAAACTACATAAGGTAAACCAACTTACCAGTCGCTCTCCTGGCCAATGTTATATTTCTTAGCCAAATTTCCTCCTCCTGAGCGCTTGACTCCCTGCTGGGCGTAGGAAATGACCGTGGCGTGTGTGTAATCTTCACACACCCCAACTGTCTTGGCTGTGGCAGGACCCTTTTAGCGCATTCTTCTTTTTTCTTATCCACGTAAGCTGATTTTACCAAGGTTTTAAGAGGTTTATTTTGATTTTGATTTCCTGTTGCCATATTCCGAGGTTTCTGGGGTGTTGCATCTTCACATTCTTCGTCCTCAGATGAGGATAATTCAATTATTTTTACCCCACTTGAATACTGTGATCTGTTTTCACATGAGGGTGGTTCTATTATCTTTGCCCCACTTGAATACTGTGTAGTGTTATTTGTTTTAGTCTGTGTTAAGCGCCAACTCTCCAAATTATCCATGGCAATCCGACGCTCCTCGTCCCTACGCGAGTCCATGAGAGCATGTTGTTTACTATCAATGTCCATCGCCCTCTGAACAGCAAACCTGTTTAATTGACTCTTCTTTATGCTCTTCTCTTCAGATTCTTTTTTAGCAATCTCTTGGCATTCTTCTAAAATTTTCTGTCTAATTTCTTTCTTTTCAGCTTTTGAGAGTGCCTTCTCGAGGTTCACCCAATCGATCTCTTCTTTTTTCATTAAATCTAATATTATTACCTTGTCATTAACAATGCACTTACTTCTTTTATTATCAACGTCATGTAAGAGAAATACTTCAAAAAGGAAAGGATTAAAATGCGCTTTTATGTATGAATCTGTAGTAAACAGATCAACTTTTTCTTTATAAACTGGATCTATACAAATTCTTATATGAACAGAATTAAGAGTTTGCGTCCAAGTGTAGTCTTTGACTAAAATCGGCATGTTGCTGACCAGTAAGTTAGTATGAGTAATAATAATAGTATATTATAATAAGATGTATTTAGTGTTTTTTTGAACAATTAATTATTTATATGATTGATAACCACAATGTAAATCATGAAGCGAAGATATGTTTTGTCACAAAATTTCTTAGTCTATATTGTTGATAAGTTGCTATGGAAATTAAAATGATATCATTTAATAAAATTGTAAGCTTTTTTCGGGTTTTATGAATTTAGCTATGATGTGACTGAGAACATCTTTATTATAGGTTTTCATTCTATGTTTGTAAGTAGTTGTTTGAATCAATAACTTTATATCTATTTAATTTGACGCATTATAAAGTGCTCTTGAAACTAAATTTAAAAGAGATAGTTAAGAAATGTTGTATTAAAGAAGTAGAATATCGCTTTCAATAGGTAGGTAGGCTCTATAGCTAATATCTAAACTTTCAATACGTGCTCTGTGCAATTTTCTATCATTAATCTACATTCCAGAATCGAATGAAATTTAAATCCCTATGACCTATCTCATTTGCTATTTTTCTGTATTATTTTTTATTTACCATTACTAGTTCTTTCTTCTTCATAATCATAACGAAATTAAAATTACCATAAATTATATTTCTTTTATTCCTACAGAAACAGGCTGATTGCCTTAAGTCAATGCCATTTAAAATAAAATAAATACGAACTGTCAAGACAGAAGTGACATTGTCTTGTTTTGAAGATTCCGTAGCTTTGTTTACATTTTGTAAATTTAATTCATAAACTATATAGAGAAATTTAATTGTTCCATGTTCCAGTTTGCTCATTGCTGATTTACTCCCACCTACTTTATTTTAAGACAATTTATATGCCGACTCTGCCTTATCATTGTTGTTACATAATGATAGTTTTCATTCCACACATAGCTATCTTATTTACTTTAGTAACTGAAACTTGATATAAAAAATAAACAGCTCTTGCTGGCAAAGACGTGAGAATTCATTGAAATATATATTTTCAATCTAAGTAAAATGGCTTTAAAGGTTCAGACTGGTAAATATTTTTCATAAATAATCGCTATTATAATTTCGGTGCCCATACATACTACCTAAATTAGAAAAAATAAATTATTTCTATTGAATTTAGATTCCACGATAAGTAAATAACATTCGTAGTAAGTTTCTTACCTTGTTTTATCTTGATTTTTATAACTGTCTTATTAATTATTGTTTTGAATTTAATTGATTATCAATATTTCGTTTAGCTCTACCTAGGATCCTATGAACCAATGTAGTTTGGTAGATGATTTTAATTGATAATTGACCAATATAACTGATTTTCACTTAAGATATACCTATTCATACGTTTCATAAAAACAACAGGTTTTTATTTATATTGAGTGTAAGTTTTTATGGCAATAATAGTATCCTAAATAGTGTAAAATTTTATTATGTTACTTGTTTGTTGTTTACTTGTTCTAATATATATTTCTATTAGTACTCTTTACTACTGCTTTGATGAAGTACTTATTGTGAAGTGTTAAGAACTAGTAATCCTAATAATATTATATATACTAGCTGTGCCCACTGCTAGGCCCATGTGGAATTCAACCCCTCTCTTTTTGGGGTTAAATTTTTATAGACTATATCTTGGCAGGAAATTTTCTAGCCAGATTTGCATCTTAATCTGTTCAGCTATTGATAGCATGATATCACACACAAATAAATAGACAAACAGACAAAAATTCTTGTATTTGTTTTGTTATCAATTTTAAGTATCTCCAAACATTTTTTTTCAATTATCTTCTATATACAAACTTGCAACTCTCTTTACCCTTATTTTATATAGATATTGATTGTTGATGATGATGAAAAGTTTGTATCTACATATTACTAACAATTATTTGAACAACAGTTTTAGGTCATGTCAGTCCCAATGATCTTGGAAGAACTCTTACTCATGAGCACATGTCAATGGATTTTACTCACTTTTACCGGGAACCTCCGAAAGAGATTGCAGATAAATTTGATTCGGGTTTTGTTGTTAATAAACTTGGATATATTAGACAATATCCATATAGCTCTCGGCTAAATGTATTGCTCAATGATAAAGAAGCAAATGATGCTGTGATGTTAGATGTTCACAACTTCAAGCAGAGAGGCGGTGGTAAGCTAAATCATGTTTCTTATAGTATAAAGATGAAACACAAGCAGTTAAAACCTTATGGTGTGATTAAAGATGCCCGTAAACATTCACTTAATAAGACTTATGTGGATGAGTTGTCCTCCTTCACCGCTTACCCCATTCGCCCCAATGGGCCAACATATGAATCTTCACAAACTATAATCAAGTATTGTAATGTGTAGTACATAATATGAAATATACTACTCTGTTCAGGTTGGCCCAATGACACTACCTGTTATGGAAAAAGATAAATTTTATTATATTGCACACTAAGTATTAAAAATAATCTGTTCTGTTCCATTAATATTAGAAACATGTATTGTAGGTACAATTGTTGAGAACACAACAGTAGGGATAAAAAGGGATGTTGAGTTTATGAAGAAGGTTTCTAAAGAGACAAGTGTCCACATTGTGGCTGGGACAGGATTTTATATAGCCGATACCCAGGATACCAACCTACTGAAATATACTGAGGAGGAGCTGTACAACCACATGGTAAAGGAGTTGACGAACGGATGTATTGACTATCCCTCTGTTAAAGCTGGGTTCATTGGAGAAATTGCAAGTGTTTGGCCAATCAAAGGTATCGTATCGTATAGGCGCAATATTAATTTTAGTATATGTAACCATTTATTAGATACATTTTGATTTGGTAATTTAAACAAATGATTAAAAACTGAACCATATCAAAAGCTAAAGATTTTTTTATTGTTATGAAAGTAAATAGTTAAGTAGAGTTTATTACAATCTGAGATGTTAAAAACTATTAAATCTCCCGGTACCGACCACGTGTTCGCTGCGTGTTTTTGAAGCGTCAATGAACGTCCGCGGTAACCGAAAGGTTAATACACTGGTAATTATATAAATCAATGAGAATTCAAACCTTGTGAATGTTATCGACAGCCATTAACATGAACTCCATCCCGGGTTATGTATAAGTATATCCTTATTTTTTTTTATCCAACCCTGCTAACAAGGGCCAAGAGAAATTCACCAACAGCACAAGACGTGAATGCATAGATGTAATGCACAATTATTGAATAAAGATTTAACTATTCTATCCTACATATGAGTGAGGGCTATCAGTTTTGCTCCTTCTATGTAATTTAGAAAACCGTTTCTAGAAACAGCTTAAGTATTATAATTATTAATAATGTGTTCAGATTTTGAACGCAAGGCGATCAGGGCGGCAGCCGAGGTGCAGGAGCACCTGGGGTTCCCCGTGAGCTACCACCCGCACCGAGTGTCCGCCGCGCCGTTTGAGATTATCCGGCTTTACCTGGAGGCGGGCGGCAAACCGGACAAAGTTGTCATGTCACATCTGGACAGTGAGTATTATTTTGTACTTAGACCATACGAAATTGTGATGTCACACCTGGACATTGAGTATCGTTTTGTACTTGGACAGTAGGTACATATTGTATTATCACATCTGGAAAGTAACATATTTTTGTTTTTATTATATATTAGACCGTAAAAGTAGTCATGTCACATCTGGACAGTGAGTAACATTTTGTACTTAGACCGTTAAAGTAGTCATGTCACATCTGGACAGTGAGAAACCTTTTGTACTTAGACCATAAAATGTAGTCATGTCACATCTGGACAGTGAGTAACATTTTATACTTAGACCGTAAAAAGTAGTCATGTCACATCTGGACAGTGAGTAACATTTTGCACTTAGACCGTAAAAAGTAGTCATGTCACATCTGGACAGCGAGTAACATTTTGTACTTGGACCGTAAAAAATAGTCATGTCACATATGGACAGTGAGTAACATTTTGTACTTAGACCGTAAAAACTAGTCATGTCACATCTGGACAGCGAGTAACATTTTGTACTTAGACCGTAAAAAATAGTCATGTCGCATATGGACAGTGAGTAACATTTTGTACTTAGACCGTAAAAACTAGTCATGTCACATCTGGACAGCGAGTAACATTTTGTACTTAGACCGTAAAAAGTAGTCATATCACATCTGGACAGTAAGGCGGATCACACACGGCACGCGGTTGGTGGTGAGGCGGATCTCAAGTTACATTGGGCTCTATGAAATCCGTTGATACCTAACACACGTACACCGCCAGACCGCGTGGTCGAGCGGCGCTCTCGCCGCGACCGCCTCTCCCGCCGTCCGCGCAGAGGCGGTGCCTCACACACAGGCAACCGCGTAACCG
This sequence comes from Calycopis cecrops, assembly GCA_001625245.1. Classification (NCBI taxonomy): domain Eukaryota; kingdom Metazoa; phylum Arthropoda; class Insecta; order Lepidoptera; family Lycaenidae; genus Calycopis; species Calycopis cecrops. Next base: position 12,841 of record LUGF01029541.1, on the reverse strand, counting down.
CGCGGATCAAGAATTTCAATTAAAAAAAAATTTAGGTATCAACAGATTTCATAGAGCCCAATGTAACTTGAGATCCGCCTCACCGCCAACCGCGTGCCGTGTGTGATCCACCTAAGTAACATTCTGTACTTGGACAGTAGGTACATAGTGTACTGTCACATCTGGACAGTGAGTATCATTTTGTACTTGGACAGTAGGTACATAATGTATTGTTCGGAAAACGAGCTAAAAATCACCGTGTTTGCATAAACTTGCCTTGTCCCCAGGAACCATAAAGGACCCGGAAACTCTCCTAGAGTTCGCCTCCCTGGGAACCTACTGCCAGCTCGACCTGTTCGGCACCGAGGTGTCGTACTACCAGCTGAAGGAGGACGTGGACATGTCCTCGGACGCGCAGCGGCTGGCGCTGGTGGGACATCTGGTGGGGGACGGCAGAGGGGACCGGGTGCTCCTGAGCCATGATATACACACCAAGCACCGCCTGGTGAGTAGAGCGCTTGGAGTCCTCCTTACCTCGTGGGCCACCGAAAACTCACAGCGAGGCAAACGCGATGCTGGTTTACGCGGGCATTGTGAGCGCGAAGTACCTTCCGGAGCCGGCCCAGTTCTATTGCAACCCAACATAGCATTGAAATTTTAACAAAACAGACAAGACGAAAGTGGAGGGGAGTATGTCCCGGAGGAAGACCAAGGCTGGAGCACCATGATCTGATTGATTGGCGTCGAGAGTACTCGCAACCGGCGGAGGAGGTTTAGGAAGAGGTAGAGCCACGCTGCATGCAAACATGTAGCAGAGTCGGGCCGGTACGACCGGGGAGGTACCTCTCGTTTATACGAGATCGACCTAAAGTGACAGCTGTGCTGTCGCGTTTTGTGTGGTGTATAAGTATCCGGTGGTCCAAGTAGATGGGATGAGGAAGGACGGCAACGCATCTGTTTATCTCTATGCGGATGTCTATGGGCGTCGGTAGTAATGAAAATGGCTCCGATTGCTCTCAGATGAAGAGAGTTGTGAATGTAGAGCAAGCAAGGCCAATATGTGAGGATAGTGAACTTTCTGCCTACTCCATTAGGATGCTGGCCTGAAAGTGTGTAGTTGTTGTTGTTGCAGCATAGCACTACCTCTGAATAAAGCGGAGTGTAAGAGGTTACTCAGTAATGTCTTCAGCTATCGCGTTATCCATATAGACTAGCTAACTGTAAGGGCCATATATGGACAACCGAGTGAGACAATCTTCTCTCTCTCTCTCTCTCTCTATGGGACGGGACGGCTGTCCGACACGATCGGAAGGAAATAATGCACGCCGTACCGACCACTTAACGTGCTCTCATAAAGACACGTGTGTGAAACGAAGTTCTTGACTTCAATGTAAATAACGAATAAAAAAAGCTTTTTGGTCTGACCCGGGCTCTAATAAGTAGGTACTCATTTGCCATCTTGTACTGTAAAAATGTTGTTATAATTAGGGGTACGTAAATTTCGCAAATAAAAAATCGTGATTTCGCATTTAAAAAAACTCAAAATAGAAAATTTCGCATTTATTTCGCAAAAAAAATACAGTGTTAAAAATTCAATTAAAGGCTAGCATTGTTGTAATTTCTACATTTTCATCTTTCATTGTTTTCCTGCGATCAGTTACGACAATGTTGATACTAAATTACCTCTCGGCATCAACATTATTGACATGGCAATTGAGACATTGAACAGCTGCTTTTGCAAATCCAGGGTAGCAAGATTTTGATGCAGCTAAAACTCGCATTACATCCACAGGAGTTTCTTGACCGACCAATATACGTAATAATTGTTAGCGCGTCTGATCAGCATTTGAATGCACGTAACGTAAAAAGGTGCGAAAGTATTTAATTTTCAAATTTCGCTTTTATCGCAAATAAAATGCAGATTTAGCTTTTATCGCATCTATTTCGTAAAAACGAAATTTACGTACCCCTAGTTATAATCTGTATTACATTGTTCTAGATCGAGTATGGCGGACACGGCTACAGCCATATCTTCGGCAACATCCTGCCGTGGATGAGGAAGAAAGGTTTCTCCCAGGACACCATAGACACCATCACCATTGAGAACCCTGCGAGATTACTGGCTACCAAGGTGTAACGGGAAATATAATAGGACTACCAAGATGTAACCGTATTTACAATTGAAAAAAAAAATAAAACAGGATTACTAAGATGTAACCGAAATTATGTTATGACTTAAAATATATTTTTATAATTGCATTTACATACCTTTGTGATTTGAATATTTCCTCCTTTCATACAAATACGCTAGCAAAAATAAGTGAGGTGTTTTCGCCGCATTCCAATTCGTGGACACTCCTTAAAGTAACATTGTGTAAACAAGCGGTCGGCAACTCGCGGCACGCCGAGTTCATTGCGGCCAGTGAAATTATTTATAACTAGCTTACGCCTGTGGCTTCGCCCGCGTGGATTTCGGACTTCAAAAATGATTCAAAATTTTAACTTATTATGTTATTCTGATATAAAGGTATATTACTGTAAAGTTTCATGAAAATCCGTTCAGTAGTTTTTGTGTGAAAGAGTATCAAACATTCTCACAAACTTTCGCCTTTATAATATTAGTTTATAATATCCAAAATTATACTTAGGTACATTGAGCTTCTTGGGTTATTATCACAATTGTGGCCCACAGTTAGTTGCCTTGCCTGCCAAAAGGCTGGTGTAAACTTTTGCCTATATGGATTTATTTGAACGACAAAAAATTAGGCGTATTCATGGATGTAGGAAGAAAGAATGGATTTTCAGTAGTTTAAAAATGGGCAGGCCAAATTGCGCCGGCAAGCTGGAGAGGAAATTTTTTTTAAAGCATAGGAGGCAAACGAGCAGTTGGGTTAATTGATGTAAAGTGATCACCAACGCCCACAGACATCTGTAACACCAGACGTCTAAGAGATTCGATGCCGACCTTTGAGAGAAGAATTATTAGGACTTGGGAGGTATTTTGTAAAACACACTGTCGCTAGCAAAATATGTCCAGCGTTAAGTATGTTATACAAGGTTGATAAAAGCGAGAGGCGTTAAATAAAACCACATAATTAGTATATCATTTCCAGGCTACACAATAAAAATCAGATCAATCGGAGCAATAGTTTAACCACAGGATTTTTTAAAGCTTTTTCTCACTTCGTACACGCTGTCTCGTCTGCTAATAGCGAAGTTACCGCTCGCTATAGCCGCCGCGAAAAAGCTATTACCGCTTTATCGATCTTTTCGCTATTTACCTTATTAAAAATATTTTCGTATACTTGTCGTAAACGTTAAATACTTTCGGATTAACTGTAGGCACTTATAGTATGGTTTAATTTAATGCCTCTCGCTTTTATCAACCTTGTTTAGTATGTGTATATTCATGCAATTTATTAGATAGTGTTTTAGCAAATAAAAGTTTTATTTATTTATTCACATCTAGCTGTACCGTGCGCGCGTTGCTACGCCACCAACAGATAAGTCAGCATGGACTGTCACAGCGATGTATAAATTGGAATTACAGTGGCGTCATCTGTCGAAAACTGGTCGTACCAACTTAGAAACCTTTGTGGGCGCATTCAGAACAACTTTACTAAAGATAATCTCATTCTCAAATACATAATTTATTACGATTCATTTTTGAAATCGGTCCAGTATTTTCGGAGCCTATTCGTTACATACAAACACACGCAATAAAATATTTTCTCTTTGTAATATTAGTATAGAAGTGGATGTCTAGGGTCGTAGGTAGTTATCTGCATGGGAATGTAATGAATAAATGCAAGAGAGGCAGGGGAACGAAGAAAGAGAACTGAGTGATAGATGTAATAATTATAATTGTGATTGTGAAAATAATAAAAATAACTGCAGAAAATAAAAATTTAATTTGCAACTACAGTCCGGTCGAAGTGTAGCGTCGATGACGTCGCGCTGCGTCATCGACGCTACACATTGACGAACCTAGTCAGTCCGCCGAGAGTACAATGCGACCCAGTCAGTCCGCCGAGCAGAAAAAATCTACGATTTTGTAAACAGTATAGTGCATTTTTTATTTTGCAAAATTAAAAACAAAAAATTAATTAATAATAAACAAAGATAACCAACAGCAAGAAACTCCAATAATAATATTTAATTATTTTAAAATTTTACTTGCAAGTCTATGTTTCGTAACAAATAAAAAGGAGTGGCTACTAATAATACAATTAACAATATCTTTATCAAAGGCATTGTCAGAAAGTCTCTTTGCTCGGCGACCAGACCACTCTCTAAATGCCACCTAGAAACCTGGAGACCTAGTCTTCTAGATCCAGGTTCTGCAGCTCCTCATCCAGGTCTTCGTCCAGGAACAGGTTCTCGTTGATGGGGACCGCCGCCTCCGCCTCTGCCTCCACCTCCGGGGAGTCTCCCGCGTCCCCGTTCTCCAGCCCCCTGCTGAGCTGCTGGAGGCGGTCCTCGGTCGCCGTGGTGCCTGACCCGTCCGCCTGCAATGCGGATTTTTTTTTATATTACAGAAGGGCAAATGAACAGTCAAAACCATTTTCGTGACATAGACATCCGCAAATAATGTTGCAGTGGGTAGATAGATATTGGCTGATAAGTAAAGTATATAGAATTACTCAATCAAAAAAACTCGAGTAGTCCGTAGTGATTCTTCGCCATATTTCATTTCAAAAGGTCTCATTCATACATTATGTATGGACTAATATTTCCGCTAGGCGTTTTAGCTTAAGTATGAGCATTGGCCATATTCACTCACGGCACAGACGGATAATCTTTTTTACAACTTGAATGAGCGAGGACGAAGGTCTCGTAT
>LUGF01029521.1:135854-149044 GCA_001625245.1 Calycopis cecrops | reverse complement strand
ATGAAAGAATCTCCAACATAATTATGCGGATATCTATAGGCGTCGGTAGTCATCAACGGATTAAGATTTATCATACTGCAAAAAGTCCTCTGGGTCAAAGCCAAGAGACTCAGAGAAATTTTCAATATTGACGAACCAATCTAAAAAAACAACCGTGCTGGCAATACAGACTGATGTATTTTACAGTGTTCCATTGTTCTTACATTAATAATGTACAAATATATCACAAATAACGTATAATACTTAACAGTTCACAAATATTTATATCACAATTTTCTTTGAGTGAAAATGCTTGCCTCTGTGTCTAATGTTGCGCGACTGAAAAGAAAATAATTGGAGTTATAAGAATAATATTGTTTATGTTATTGTTAAATACAATAATTTGGCCTTCACGACAGTGAAAGAACCTCTCGCTCACATGACACCGCCGCTCCGCGGCCGTAAAGTGACAGCTATACGGTCGCGTTTCGTGCGGTTTGTAAGTAGCCGGTAGCCGGAGCGTCGGTGGTCATGAAAAGGCTCTGCTTGCTTGTTTGCCCCTTTACACTTTAAAAAAACTTGAAAAATAACAAACGTCTACAGAGAGTCACTGAAAAAATATGGAGTAAGACTGTCGCCATGCTTGGCCTCAGCACACAGCAGATTTGATATACATAGTACATACATATATATTATATATACATATATATAATAAGCTTCTAAGCTGCCACGCTAACTAGTGGCTGAAATATGAACCTTGTGCTAGGAAATTCACACACTGATAGGTACTTCGTAATATGTATGATATGACATATGTCATCATAATATAATTGTCACTGTGTTTTGCTAGCACTTAATTCCTAAAATTAGCACTAGGGGTGCTTTACATTCGGCGAAAGTGCTGCCTCTATGTTTCGTGCAAGGTCTCTATAGCAGCCATTCAGGTTTAAACCATGTATCATACTTGGACAAAACTGTTAGTTACCCACACCGTTTCTATGTATGTGTGTTCTATGTATAATACGTACGTATACCTTTTTCTGTTGTGCGGCTTTCTCACAAAAACTACTGAACGGATTTTGTAGAAACTTTTTTGTGTTACACCTTTATATAATACTGCAGGCTGTATATGTTTGTCAATGTTGATACAGTTTTAGAAGTGAAAACTTCATTATTGGCGTTAGGACAGGGAAAAATATTGTAGCAAGCAATAAGTTACGTAGCATACGAAAGTGGTTACGCTACTCGTAGCGCTATGCTACGCTACAAGTGTGTTCTACTAAATACAGGTCATACTTAGCAAGTAAGTAGATGTAAGGAACGGACACTGGACAGGGAAAATATGAAGAATCCGCATCCGCGACATGCTAAGTAAGTCAGGAAAGTGGAGTTTCGTAACTTGTTTAAAATTATTTCTTCTAAAGACTGTCGCAATAAATGTCCGATTTTTTATTACAATTACAGTTGTCGAATAAATGTATAATCGCATTCACGTAAGTCAGGGTATAAATATATAATCATATTGTATTAGATGTAAAATAATGTTAACTTTTCAATTAGGATCGATTGTTTTTATGCTAAACTTTGATTATAGAAGATTAATAGGGAACATGCGCGAAACATAGAGGCAGCACTTTCGCCGCCCTATTGTTATTTTAGGAATCAAGTGCTATAAAAACACTAAGCAAAAGACAATGACAATGACAAATAGACACATGTCATATCATATGTAGGTACAAAGAAAAATTTGCTAGCATTCAATTCACATTTCAGCTTATTCCCTATAGCTATTTAGATGAAGCAAGCGTAAAGAAAATTAATTAATATTATGTTGTGAGTCGTCAAGTTAGAGATGTGGTATTTAAAAACTGCGTTACTCCGAGTTCGCGATAGTCTTTTGAAATGGTCAAGTCGTACCTGGGTGTTCCTCAACTTGTTCTTTTTCAAATTCTTCGTCTTCAACTTCTTCGCCTTCAAGTCGTTCGTACTCCGGTAACGACTGCGAACTCCAGAAGAAGTACTGCACGATACTGAAAACACAAACGGGAATAATAACAATATCTGTGGATTTATTACATTACGTCAGCCTAGACCCGTGATTAGTACTTGTGTTACGGGTACTAGACGACGGAAATATATTTAATATATAGGTTGTGCAAGAAAACAGAACACCTGTTATAATATGGGATAGGGTACATTGATAGTATTCAAATACAAAAAGAAAATACATAATATTATATCTAATAAAGAAAAAGATATACTTAGCTAAAATCAAAATTTACAATAACAGTCAATTTTTTTCAGACCTCTGCAACCACTATATTGGCACAGTTAGTAGGATCTGTAGTAGAATTATACTCGCGATATTGAGATCAGATGATCATCATGATCACCAGATCAAACTTTCACACTGAAACTTCAGTGGTACAAAAACCAAAATATGTGGTAAGTCCATTGAAATCATTGTGAATATTGTGTCGTTTTCCCTTATAAACTTCTAAAACATAGTAAAATCTGTTTCCAAAACAGATTAGGTATAGGGAATTACATTTAATTCAACTGATTAGCTACCGGTATATACAAAAATCTACCGTTAATCTTTCACCCATCCACAGGAAGTAAGAGATCACAAAAATGTTAGACCAAGGAATAATACGACTTGAATCTGATCTGATTCTACTTGAAGTTTACTAATCTGGGTAATTCCTAAGAAATTGATGCGTCTGGAAAATAAAAATGGATGATAGTGGTAGACTTTCGTAAATTAAGGATAAATCTGTTGATGACAGATACCTAATCCCAAACATATCTGATGTCCTTGACAAACTAAATAGATGTCAATGTTTTACGACTTTGGATTTACCATCTGTATTGCACCAAGTGGAAATGAGTCCTGAGGGCATCCCGAAAAGGGCATTTGATGTTAAGCATGTGCAATTTGAATTTTTGCGTATGCCCATGGAGGTAAAGGACTCTCCGTCCACTTTTCATTGTGTGAGTGATGGACAACGTTTTAAGAGGCCTACAAAACTAGATATACTTAGTATATTTCGATGACAATAATTTTCTCTACCTCATAACAAGAACACATTAGTATCTAACATTCAGAAGTGCAAATCGAAGTTTTTGAAGTTAGAAATTGCTTACTTAGGACATACTATTACAAAAGACGGCATAAAAAGCCGCTATCAAGAATTACCCGCTACCTAAAGCACCTTAACAAAAAACAGATTTTAGTAGTTAAAAACAAAATGAAAATACAAGCATTTGAGATACCTGGTATTACTATAAGTGTAGGTATGTCCTAGACATTTTAGAATTAAACAGCAAGCGTAAAATCGAACCACAAAAATAAGTTTACGTCACAAAATAATAGATTACTTCATTTTAGCCTCAATTCCGTTGGGACGTTTTACGTAATTACCTACTAGAGCTGGCTCAATACCTCAAACTGTGTACAGCAAACTATGTAACATAATAGCAAGATTTCTGTTCTCTTTTTCAAAAACTATTTATATTTCACAGATAATACACGTAAAGGTTTGTTACAGAAAACATGTAACTTACCATAACAAAATCGCAGAGAAAACTGCCAATGCTGCGCTCAATATATATATCGCTCCGGGCACCGTACCGATAGTGAACGCGTACAGGGAGTTGTATATGATGGGCGCTATGATGGGGCCCAGGCTCTCAACTGTGCCCAGGAATGCGAAAAACTTGCCTATGTCCTCCAACGGCAGGGTCTTTCTCATGTGCGAACGAGTCAGGGGTCCCAATAGACCTTTGAACATGGACACGACGCAGCCTGAAAAGAATTATAATTTTGTAGCTCGGCCACCGAAAACTTATAAACCGTACGAAACGAGACAGCATAGCCTTTGCGGCGGCGGTACGGTAACCGTGTATGAGATCCACCTTGGCGCATTATCATGAAACGTCTTCAATAACACGTTACCGTTGTTATAATTACAGTCGTTGTCATGTTTATCCGTAATTGCAAATTCATATTCCCCACGTTACGCATAGCATTACGCTGTGGCTGTGGCCGAGCGGTTAAGTGTCGCCGCACACGGGCCACACGCCACAGCCACAAACGCCGCCACAAGAGGCAAGAAACGGCCACAAAAGTAGCTGAAGCGCGCGACAGCCACTTGTGGCCGGTGGTCGACACTTGTGGCCGGTGGTCGACACTTGCGGTCGGTGGTGGCTACTTTTTTTAACCCAGGAATGCAGTATCATAATGGACTCGGGCGAAGAAGGTTTAATTGCGCTACTTTTAATAAAAAGACGACGTCGTAGAAAACGAAACCGTAGTTATTGGATACATCCAATTTATTCAAGGAAAGGGAGAGAGGGGCGCGGAATCGCGCGAGTGGCATGTGGCGGCTTTTTGTGTCGGCGTTTAGTGGCCGGTGCGGGCCACAAGAAGCAAGCTGCGACGATTTGTATCGTGTGGCCGCCACCGGCGCCAACCGTGTGCGGCGAGTCCATATACAATGTATGAAAATTACAGGAAATATGCCAGTGGCGGCGTTTTGTGGTTGTGGCCAGTGGCCCGTGTGCGGGAGCCCTAAGCAGACGTTTTGACCTCCCCTCTGGGCCACTGCAAACTCACAAACTCCACTATACGCAAGTCAAGTGGTCCAATTCGGCTGCTTATAGCACTTTCTTATATTATGATAAAACAAGTAAAATATACTTTATGATAAAATGATAATATATGAATATTATTTTTTTGAATATTAAAAATAAAATAAAACGTACTTATGTACATGTTAAGCGATGTCTTCGGTGAGATCTTGATGACGTACTCCCCAGCAGCCGTGAGGGTGGCTACAATAGAGAAGGTGATATCTCCGAACCTCAACACCTTCTGTACAAGAATGATGCCCAGGAATCCGCCAAAGAACGATATAGTCGTACCCACGGAGGAGTACACAGTGTACTGCTGCAAGTCCCAATCCAATACTTTCCTAGTGAACAGGTACTCGAGAATACCGGTGCCGTACATTATGATTACCGATATTAATTTGACTATCGTGATTAAAATGATCACGGCGTGTCCGTAGTTGGGTCGCTTCTTGAAACATTCTCTGAACATCTCTTTGATGAGCGACAAGTCCAGCACTCGTGTGCCGCCGCCCTGAAAATGAAACATGTATATTTTTATATGGCTAGGCACGACTATAAAAATCTTTTTTACATTTGTTTTGCTAAATTGGAAATGCGAACACCTTGCGTGTAATCATATACGCGAAAAATATGAGACAAATAGAACAGTCATGTTAAGAAATAAATAAAGAGTGTGTGACCACACAACTGAAGTAAAAATTAATTATTTACTTAATACACAAATTCATTACCGTAGTTACAATGACATAATATTATGTCATATGATATTTATTTTTTAAATACAAAAAGTTTCACTTCGACACCCATCGAATTTGAATGACAACTTCCATTGGCCTTGCCTGATGTGTGATTTTTTGTAACGCTCTCGCCAGCTTATTCCCCAAGTCAAGCGCGCGTATAGAAGCTTTACTTCAAAAACAGTACAGAAAAGAGGGGGAACCCGAGTGAAGCCTAACTGACTAATTAGCATTATAATTAGTTTCTGATGAAGTTGTTATAAACGAAATGAAATTGTATTTTTCCAGTAATAGTAATAACAGAAACGGCAAGGAAATTCTCCACGTTGTCCACGAGTTCACCATAGGTGATTACCCCGATAGCACCATGCATAGTCTAATATTCTGCTTCGCTCACTATGCCAAAGACTACACTACCAATTATGATGTGATGTTACGTTTGTGTCGAGCAATCGCATCCAGTAAGGGAGTGTGCGACGCGATGATCGGATTTCTAGCCAGTTTTTTAATAAACGGTCGCGCACAAACAGGAAAACACATTGAGCTATTCCATCTTGTCTGCCACTCGTTTATTCGGGTTTGTGTTGTAATTTCCATTGAGTAAAATAACTTATTAATCTTCTACCATTACAAGTTTCAAGACGATCTTTCAGTATTATATTCCAGTGCTTGAATCGCATAGTGTTAAAATCAAATTCATATCCTCAAAAGGATCTGTGCGGCAATGTGTATAGTGTCGCTACCCTCACTACTTCATCCTCGAGTATGTGGGGCCATCTCCATGCTTCTACATGTAAAAGGAGACCCACATGTCATCACATCACTGAACATGAATGTCCTATGCCATACCCAGCGTGTCCTACCCATGAAATATTTATCATCGCATCATCCTATTAAGTCGAGTCGTCACGCGTCTATCAATAACAAGTCTGACTGAGTCTGATGAAGTCATCGGCATGTGATAGCAAAGCGATGTCGTGCTCTTATCGGTCAGCCACGCGGTGACTTTACAGCCATGTCTTTAGTCATTGCTTTGTCTAACAAATTAGTATTTCATTTGGCTGCATTTAATAATCCATTTCATTTCATAACATATACCTATATATTGATATAGTGTTTTACAATTTTGTGTCTGTATTTAATTGTGTTGTCGCGTTTTTTGCGGTGTGTAAGTAGCCGGTGGCTCATGTAGTTGGGAGGGGAAAGGAGGGCAGCGCATCTGTACAGCCTCTGTCTGCCTATGTCTACGGGAGTCGGTAGCCATGAAAATGGCTCCTACTACTTGCTTGCCATAATACCATAAATAAAAACTATGCTAAAAATGACGTAATCAGAAGATGGTAAACATCAAATAGATAAAACACGATATAAACCAGGGCGCTGATGCTATCTCCGGTAATTACCTTACAATTTCTCCTAGTATCACAAAGTGAACTGCCGTCACTATCGCCGCGGCCGAATTAGATCTGATTATTTTATTGAAACTCGTCAAATCCTATGATGGCAATAGAGATTAACTCATTTCTAGTAAATTGTGAAGATAATGCATTCGAACTCACATCAGATGTTCAGAAATCCATTGTTAAGGAATTCGCGAATTGTGAACAACTTAAAAATTTAATAAGAACCAGGTCAGCGAGCGGAAACAGAACTCTCACTTGTTAATGGAACTTCATGAGAGAAGGCAGACTCCACGTGAAAATAACAACACACAACACCATTAAGCTCTACAAATGGGAACATTCCTCTCACAATTACTTACTGAAATATCACTCTACTTCTAAATCAAAAGAACTCCCAGGCCGAACTGGCCTGCCTGGAAGATCTAGCGCTTCATTACTTCCACATGGGTCTTCAGGAGGTGTAAGTCTCCTAAAATACTAAACGAAGCCATCAATTTCGCTGTTTCAGATGAACGTATGACTATGTTTAGGCGACCAAAGTCCACATGTCGAGCCAAGACCCATTTTTAATAATAATAGTTATAACAAATTTAAGGAAATCCTAGGTCAAATAGCAATATTTCTCAACCAGCACGATCAAGTTCTAGTTTCACCTCTTTCCAGAAGTTCAGAAGTTTCCTTCTAATGCAGCCCCACAGAGACCATTTAATAATATTAATTCAATACTTTTCTGTAACTACTGCAAATGCATATTCATGACATCTCAATTTCGACGCGAATATAAATATAAATGTACTGAATGTAACTGAAAATAATTGTGGAGCCCAGTATTGTCAAAATAGAAGTTACTTTGTGAAGTCGATGAAGTAGAACAATCTCAAAATAATTTAAACGCATATCGGTCTCGCGCCGGTGCCACTCGAAACAAAATACTGAGACAGGCACCAAATCTAATATTAAAAGCTACGAACATGGCAACCATCCCAAACTTTCGCTCATCCTAAGGAAGAGAATGAATGCTCTTTAATGATAATTCCTATTTTCGCATCTTCCTGACACGGCGCGGTTAAGCGTTTTCTATGAAGTAAGATCTAAGAAATAGTTGACGTACCATGTGTTTCGTCACATTGAAAAGCAAATAAATGGAGATTTTCCCGAGTTGATGCCAATAGTGCACCTGCTGGTGGAGTCTGAAAGTATGCCAATGCGTTGGCGGGATCTGTCATCAAGCTACGAGATAGAACAGTGATCGAGTATCCCTGAGCTCGTCGGTATACGTCAATGCATTCCCCGACGTAAATCAAATTGCCGTGCCATTTTACACTGCCGACTTGTCACAATAGTGCCAGTAGTGCACGCTGAGCAAGTATTAAGGTATATGCTATGAAACAATTTTTTCGCTTACCTGTAGAGCACCAGCCAAAGATTCAACTATGACAACATGAGTGAAAGCATAAGCTATGACGCTTAAACTAGCTGCTAGTAAAAGGAGATTGACGTTCCCAATAGCTAGGATAATGTATGAGCTAATTATGTGACCGATAAATGAACCTAAGGCTGTCGTGGCATCCACTATGGTCATCCTGTTGAGAAAAATATAACTTGAATATAATAAAATTATACAATACAATGTAATACTATTATTAATAATAACAAAAGCATTGGGCTTTTTAACGTGCTTGACCCACCACTCTTTCCCACCGCTGCTACTCCTGTGTCGCCAGAATCAACAGCGGCAACCGCAACGACCCTTTGATATGTTCTCAGGGAGCCCGAGAGAAAATCTAAAACTTCGGGACTCGCAACGAAATTAATCAGAAGAAATAAAAATATAATCCAAAAGCATTGGGTTATAATGATAAACCGCATTCCAAAGCAAAGCTTAGGTAATGTTTGTAGTATTATTTTTTTTATGGTGATCAAAATATTTCTTGCCAAAACAACTCTGTTAAGCCTTTCGATTAAAGTGCGAGTGGCATTTTAGAGTGTTCGATCCGTTTTACAATTAAACATTATCAAATTATCTTTTGAGATGGTTTTCCACCTCCTTGCTTTTCTGAATTATACCGTAACGAATATGCTGTATTATTGGCACAGCCTTAATGTAAAACACAGAACTAATTAAATTAATGTTATAGCTGATTATTAAACAGTGCGATAAGCTCAATAATTTTTATTCAATGTCTTAGCATTTGTTTTACTTTGCTCAAGTCATATCTGATTAAAACTAATTATTTATTCATCATATTTTAAACTATCACGTCATTAATATAATGCGAAGACATTAAATGGAGTCTCTGCAATCCTGTAATAAATTTACCTAAGCGATGTATTCTCAACTGTACTAGTGTCACTGACGTAGCAATACGCCCCCGTGAACAAGACAACATAGCCTCCAGTAAAAGAGTAAGGTATCGCAGTCACTATATACCACCAGGGACCCAAGCTGTCCGTCATGCTGTAGACGACATTCAGGATACCAGTTACGGCCATACCTTAAAATTAATTAATAAATAAATAAATTAATCGTTATTTATCGATGAGTCATAATTTTTAAAGTCAAATCTTCTTCAGAGACGTTGGGCAAGGGAAAATATTGAGTTCGCAGCAAAAATTCTACACTTATTCTATTTGTACTGCAGGAAAATGGTGCTACGCTAACTACAGTCAAGGAATTACATTATGTGATACATTTACAGATACTTGTTTACAACGCGGGCTGCCCGGGACGATTGACATTACAATTCAACACGCTCAGTGCACTCGTAGTCGCGCGCCCATAATAATTACTTCTAACGACGATATCTCAAAAACTATTTATCTGATTGATATAGTGTAAAGGGCAATTTTAATCTGCATTAAATGCCTAAGCTAACTAGACTAGCTATTCATTAGAATAATGATTAATACTATACTAAAGAAAATAGCTTTGAAACTAATGAAATGTTTTAATTAAAAAAAATTACCACAACTTTTGCGAATTATAAAATTACTTGTGAAACATTTATGAAACGCATAAGGACTGACAGGTACACATTTACCATACTATTGACTACACGTTAGTATCCAATGCTCTATGCTCAATAAAAAAGGTAGCAAATATGTATTGTTTTTGTAAAAAGGTCATCTTCTACAGGTGTGAAAACACTTTTTCAAAAAACATATTCTTATTTCTCATTATTCTTATGGATGCTAAAATTCAGCCTAAGTTGGAATATTTGCTATGGTCCAAACTTTTTATCTTTAAAATCTAAATCAAGTGAGGTTTATTAGTTGCTAAGCATATAATGCTGCTAAATATACCTACCTATTTCAAAATACCTCATAACGAAAGCATAAAATAATATTATCTTTCACTGACTGACGCACAAAGGATATATTTCAGAGAAGCATTGTAGAAAAAATATACCTACTATAGAAAAACTAAATGTTAAAACTGATATGTTGGAATTTATTTTATTACATAATATTTTATTGAAAACTTACCAAAGAGAGACCATACAATTAACGGTTTCCTTCCATATGTATCAGACCATACTCCCAAGAATAACGAAATAATAGCTGGTCCAATGTACTTTAATACTGTCTTAACAGTTATAACAAATGCGGTATATTCCTGTACGTCTTTTTCCAAATGGTCGGTTTCGTTCGATTTAATTGGAGACAAAAATGCTTTACATTCATCATGAGTGTGATTTAGAGCATGCACACATGTACGGTATAATAAAATGTTACTCAGAGCAGAACCTTAAAAGAAAACCATATTTAGTTAGTATGCAAACATGCTAATAAACTTTCAATTTGTAATGGTAATAAAGGAAATTATAAAGCAGTATCTACTTCCCACAGTTTCAACACAGCACAGATTTGCACAGATAATATAATTAATAAGCACAAGTCAAAGTAAGTATTTTTATAGCTATGTTTCATTTTTTAAATTTCATAAGTTAGTTTAGTTATAAAAATTTGAATACTTTAACGTTGTAAATTATGTGCAGAGTAATAAACTTGTTTAGTTTTACCTGTTCCATAGTTAGCTATTAAATTAATCAAAATAGGTAATTCTATTGAGGTTCTTATTGATCTTTTTGTTAAAGCACTTCTTGTGTTCACTGTATCAGCCATTGTTATTTTTTTGTTTTACTTTCACTTCAAATATTTATATATTATAATTATAATTTATATACTCATTTAATTAAAATAAAATAAACATAGACCACCATTGCAAAGACATAATCCAGACTGTCCCTTTTTGGCAATACGTTGATAGTAAATATAAATATCTTTCTTATCGAATCCAAGGATGAATGAATCACGGTATGTCACACCAGGGACTTTACCGATAACTGAACAGAGTGATCAGTATAACCACATTATGATACATCGCGCATGTTATTAGTTAATATTAGACTATGGAATAGCTTCATTAATTAAAGTTTAAATAAAATTAAGATACGTATTACATAGAAAATATTACGAAGGAAATATTTTTTTATGAAAAGTAAGTAGATACCTACTAAAAAATTTATATGATATTCTATTTAAATTTTAATTATCAATATGAATATCAATACAAGATTTACCTAATCTTGATGTTAGATCTAGATGAACTAGACAGACACTTGAGCCTTCATTAAGTTTCTGTCTAGTTGGCCTTTTCAGGAACGAGAATCTGGCCTTTTGGATAATAAAAACTTCTTGTGTGGCCTTTTCAACGATACTACAATAATTTTGATTTTATGAGATGAATAAACAACCGGGTATAGCATATCCTAAAGACGCTTAAACTTAGAAATAAAATAAAACAATTGAAAAAGAAAACTCTGTAAACGAATAAAAGTTTTCCTTCTTCGTTTGCTCTACTCACTACTGCCTCAAAGTTGTAATAATTTTGATTGTTAATGGTGCAGTAAATTAATTAATGCAGAACCTGAAGCTTCAAAACTGGCAATAGTTGTCCTGCATGCACTACGATGTAGAGACACGCAGGCGCTCGCGGGGACGAATGCGTATCCCATACTACAAACAGGACACAAGTCCAGACCTACATACGCTTGTGACTACGAAGGGTCCGAACGATACCTTCAGAGTAGGGACTAATCCCAATACATTCTGCGATTTGCCGAGCTCAAATAATACCGCGCGCACGAGTCTTTTCACCCAGATTGGTTATCTTGGTAGATAAGGCGGTTGGCAATATTTTTTTTATAGCATAGGAGGCAAACGAGCAGTTGGGTCACCTGATGTAAAGTGATCACCAACGCCCACCGACATCCGAAACACGAAAGTCTAACAGATGCGTTGCCGACCTTTGAGGAAAGAATAAGCTCTTTTCTTGAAGATCCCTAGGTCGTATCGGTCGGGAAATACCGAGGGGGGCAGCTGATTCCAAATTGAAATGACGCGTGGGATGAAATCACGTTTATAGCGCACAGTAGTGGACTTCGGGGGATCTACGTGGTGACGGTAGAATTTGGAATTATCTATATATATAAAACTCAAACGTGACATAGCCATCTATCAACGCACAGCCCAAACCACTGGACAGATCAAGCTAAAATTTAACATCCAGGTAGATGTTACGACGTAGGCATCCGCTAAGAAGGGATGTTTAGAAATTCTACCCCTAAGGGGGTGAAATAGGGTGTTGAAATTTATATGGATTTCGCGGTTGAAACCGCGGGGCACAGCTAGTTTTATTATATACTCAAAAAGCTTGCACACTTCATTGAGCAGTAGCTGATGGTCAGTCTGCCTCGCATTGGAAGGCGGAGTGTTGGAGCGCACCGGTGGACAGATGACTTGGTTAAGGTGGCGGAAAGCCGCTGGATGCAATTGGCTGGTGACTGTTGCCTATGGCGCTCTATGGGGAAGACCTTTGTCCAGCAATGAACGTCGTCCGGCTGATGATGGGAAGACCTTTGTCCAGCAATGAACGTCGTCTGGCTAATGATGATAAAACCGTTGAAACAGTTTCAATCAGTAAAAACAGACACGTTATAACAGTTACGGGAATACCTAATACTGTAAAAGATTGCATGTGTGACCCGGGAATATCTAATACTGTAAAAGGTTGCATGTGTGAGCCGGGAATACCTAATACTGTAAAAGATTGCATGTGTGACCCGGGAATACCTAATACTGTAAAAGATTGCATGTGTGACCCGGGAATATCTAATACTGTAAAAGGTTGCATGTGTGACCCGGGAATACCTAATTCTGTAAAAGATTGCATGTGTGACCCGGGAATACCTAATACTGTAAAAGATTGCATGTGTGACCCGGGAATATCTAATACTGTAAAAGATTGAATGTTACGAAAGATTTTCGAGTCCCTTCCGAGTCCCCCCGAGACTTCGCAAAGATCATCATACAATCAAACTAAATATAGGAAGTAAATGGTAAATCCTTTTTTATCAGTTAGAATAAATTTTAG
>LUGF01029521.1:94069-105622 GCA_001625245.1 Calycopis cecrops | reverse complement strand
TCTTAGCATTTGCTCTTTGCGAAAGTCATATCGGATTAATACCTGTTGTATCTTATAGATATTTATTTCATCATATTTTTATCTACTACGTCATTTTTACTTTTATAGGGTATGATCCAATGCGAAGACATTGAATGGAGTCTCTCCAATCCTGTAATAAATTTACCTAAGCGATGTATTCTCAACTGTACTAATGTCACTGACGTAGCAATACGCCCCAGTGAACAAGACAACATATCCGCCAGTAAGTGAGAAAGGTATCACAGTCGCTATATACCACCAGGGTCCCAAGCTGTCCGTCATGCTGTAGACAACACTCAGCATACCGGTTATGGCCATACCTTAAAATTTTAGTCGTTATATTTCAATAAATGATAATTTTTGAATAAAACTTCTTTAGCGGAAAAATATTGAATTCGCGTAGGAACATTCTACACGCATTATATTCGTAGCATAGGAAAATTGTGTTACGGCAACTATAGCGACCGAACACTAGCGAACAAAAAGGTTGGGATCATGACAAGTAAAATTTTCATACTGGCTGTGTTCCGAAATTTACTGTCAGTACTGCTCAGTTGTCAAATTGGACACTGCAGTATGGAGTTGACAACTGTAAACTACTGAGCCGTAGACAGAGAATATCAGTACTGGCAGTGGTTTTTGGAACTCGTCCAACATGTCCATGTCTAATGTCTATGCTTTTACGAAAACTTTGTCTGTGGTGGATTTTTGCTAAATATCTTAGAATTTTTACCTGTATCAAATATATTTTTTTTTACAAAGCTCGTAAATAGTAGATTTACAATTATTTTTATTTTCTGCATTTGATGTTAATAAGACTATATTAAAGGATCAATGTACAATGAGAATACATTTAATGCTAGGTATTTCTCATTTTAAGAAAAATCTCATAGAAGTTTTAGTTGTTGTAGTTTTGGCAAATAACTTGGACAATAATAAAGTTGCAATTGTATTACATTTGCTTAGAAATTACATGTACGAGCAATAATATGTATACACTTTGTTCACTCTGTCATAATTTAATAAGTGTGTAACCATAATTAAATAATTTTCTTTGAAAAGTTTCAAAGAAAGTTATTTAATTATGGTAATTATGGTATATTTCCATATTATTGCTTTGACTTGTAAAAGAAAGTTATTGTGACAGGGTACTAAAGTCCCCTCCCAAGGAAGATGCTGTCACCTTGTCGTGGTGGGGGGGTGCGTGTGTCTATGATCCCCAAGGCTATGCTGAACATGGCTACCCATACTGGACAGGCTTGAGTATTGGGCCCAGGGGCCAGGATGGGCATGTGACCTCATTGCACGTTTTCAGTAGGGACTGTACAGAGGCAGACGGATACTCCCCAAGAAGGTGAAGTTGGCTTTTTTCACCGAGGGCAGCCTGTCACTGGAGGAATCCTGTTGCTTGTAGATCCAGGACCCTCCAATTATAGCACCTGAAGGCACCAGCTGGGGTTTAGTCTGTAGGGACAATAGCCGAGCTCGACACTGCGCCTGATTGAGCCACCCGGGCTCTTGGGTAGCGTACGTAAAGGTCCTATGCGTTACCAAAAAAAAGCGTACTGTAGTACCCTTTTTTTATACTGCAGTGAATACATATTATTGCTCATGACTGTATATACATAATTGGAATTATGTGATTAATTTCCTGACAGTTGTTTAAAAAGCTTTGCAAATTTTTAATTTATTTAGGCAACTTTTATAAAACAAGTTAGGACTGACAGGTACACACTCAAAACATTTCTTATGCCATTGACCAATGAAAAAGATAGCAAGTGTTGACTTTGGAACAAGGTTATCCTTCTCAACCTGTGAAAAGTTTAAAAAAAACCTATTGTACTTAGTGATTAACAATCATAAGGTATCAGGATAGGTTCAACCTAAATCTGATACTTTACCATGGTCCTAACTTTTTTTTTTCAAAAATTTACATCAACTAAGGTTTATTAGTTACAAAGCCCTAAAGGGATGCTAAATATATTTTACAATATCATGGACACTAACAATTTTAATAGGCTCTGTTTAAAATACATTATTAAAAACAAAGTGTTTATTACTTAAGTAATTAAGAAATAAGTTATTAAAAACTTACCAAAAAGAGGCCACACAATTAACGGTTTCCTTCCATATGTATCAGACCATACTCCCAAGAACATTGAAATAATGGCAGGGCCAATATACTCTAATACTGTCTTAACGGTTAAAACAAATGAGGCATACTCCTGTACGTCCTTTTCCAAATGTTGGGTTTCATTAGATTTAATTGGAGACAGAAATGCTTTACATTCATCGTGAGTGTTATTTAAAGCATGTACACATGTACGGTACAATATAATGTTACTCAGAGCAGAACCTTGAAAGAAAAAGGTGTATGTATGGTAATTATTGTAGTGATAAAAAAATTAAAAAACACAAGATCCTTCCTATGGTTTCACGCCACTCAGGCATAAACTCAAAGATAGTATTTCTATAGCTTGGGTTATTCTGGTACATAAGCACAGAATTTCCAGGTTTCCTTTCTCCTCGCTCCTCCGTGGGCCACCGGCTACTTATACACAGCACACAATACTACAGCACAACGGTCGCTTTACGCCGGTCTTGTGTAAGCTAGAGATACCTACCCAGTCATGCCGGCCTGATTCGGCTACATGCAAGCATGCAGTATGACACTATCTCATACTATCCTTTCTTTTATATAATTAACAATGTTAGAAATAATTATTAATAACAATTACATATTATTTTCAGTGCCTAACCGAATTAAAAAATGTACTTTTATTTTATTGAAACTTTCATTTACTTCAGTTGTCATTTAGTACTTAATAATAAAGATTGAATACTTTAAGAATGAAAATGATAACATAGAAAGAATCTTAATATATTTTGTTTTACCTGCTACACTGATAGCTATTAAATTAAACACAATAGGTATCTCTATTGAGGTTTTTAGTGATCTTTTTGTTAAAGCACTTCTTGTGTTCACTGTATCAGCCATGGTTATTTTCTTACTTTTTGTACACTTCAAAAATATTCAAATATTCATTTAATTTAAAACAACAATGATAGAAACCACCAATCGCTCATTCAAATAGATAATATAAGCCAAACTGTTTTTTTTTGGCAATAAACTGATAGTAAAATAATTATCTTTCTTATCGAATTCCATGAATCGTTGTAGTTCACACTTCACACAGATCACCCACACAATCATAGGAAGTAAATGGTAAATCCTTTTTTTATGTATATTTTATGAGTCATAATAAAATAATACTAGGTCATGTTGCATTTGCATTGTAATCAAGAATATTAGTCACTATTGTTTTAAACACAAATTGAATAACTCATTACTATAGTACACATATTCACCAGTATAAAATTTTAAATTCCCACCAAAAAAAAAAACATTTCTCTCTGTTTGTGTAAAATGTATACATTTTTTAAACTAAATTTCAAAGTTCAAACATCCACAAACATCCAAATAAAATCGAAGATAGAAACTTCAAAACTTCCGCCAAACTTCCGCCCAGAGAGAACGTATAATACATCCTCTCCGTAGACAGAGAATAGAATACAATCCTCTCTGCTTCCGCCATACACTTTTTTTTTTTCGGTCGAACAATGGATACACAGCTGAACTTTACCTTGTACGTAGTTATTACAAGTTGCTAGTACAGTGTTAAAATTATTAAAGACATTAATAGCAGTATAGTTTATTATATAATTGAGTTAATTTTATAAAAAATTGTGCAGTAATTTGATTTCTTCAAATAGCCTAAGAGCCCCTTCACACTAGCGTCTGTTCAGCGTAGGCGTTCGATGAACGTATGCGCAGCGCAGACGCCGCTACAACGCGACGCGCGCTTCGCGTTGTCGCTTTTCCTCTACAGTTAATTGTACGCTGCGTTAACGTGGCGCAGACGTCACACAATTTCATTGTCGTTTCGGTATAATCATTAACAAAATGGATTCCGACGAGGAAAAACTATTAATGGCTTTGCTTTTAAAAAGAAAATTAGTGCGAAAACGAAAAAATAAAAATAAAAGGATATGGGAGAATCCATTATGGAGTGTGCGGTCAAGTGAAAGTGATTATTTTGTGCTTTATTCTAAACACTTAAAAAATTATTCAAAATATTTTTATTCTTACTTTCGAATGGTGAAACCCATATTTGATGAATTGTTACAAAAAATACAAAATGATAATATACAATATCAAGATACACGTTTGAGGCTTTGTGTATCGGCTGAAGAAAGACTTGTTATTACTTTAAGGTGAGTAGGTACGAGGGTGCGTTTTTAAGTTCGCGGAATGAGAGGGTAGGTTAGTAAAGGTGATTAACGGAATGACAGTGAGTTGAGTAACTCATTATTTGTATAAACACCAAGTTTTATTGTAATCCAAAGCTTACCAAACCAAAGCTGTCCTGCTTTTGCACGACGACGCGCCTGTTCACAAGAACCGCATTGGGTGGGCTATAGTCCCTACCTGGCTCCCAGCGATTATTATTTGTTCCCAAAACTTTAAACAGAACTTCGTAGGATAAACTGTTCAAGTGTTGAAGAAGCGAAGGACGCAGTTTCAGCTTATTTTTCGGACAAAGACGAAACATTTTTTATGAGGGGTATACATAAGCTGATTGAAAGATCTGAAAAATGTAGGGTAGCAGGTGAAAAAAAGAAAAATAGTTTTGTATTTTCATTTTCAATTCTTATCCTCCACTCCGCGAACTTAAAAACGCCCCCTCGTATATCTAATTAAAAAAACAATGTTTATTTGTACTTTATTTTCTGAACTATTGTAGTATATGCGCATACGCATACGCCGCGTTCTCATGTGGTGTAGCAGAGACGCCGCGACAACGCGACGCGCGCGTCGCGTTGTCGCGGCGTCTGCGCTGCGCATACGTTCATCGAACGCCTACGCTGAACAGACGCTAGTGTGAAGGGGCTCTAAGGGTTACATATTTTTGTAAAAATATTTTTTTAAATCTAGCTTCGAAGCATGTATGACGATATAATTTGTAGATTTAAAATATTTAATGTCCATAATATTACGAGGGTGGATCTAAAAGTTCTAAGCCCGACCAAGAAAATGAAAGAAAAGTGGGTCTAAATTTATTTTTATTTTTCGACATAGTCTCCATCTAGCTCAACACACTTCGTCCACCTGACCTGCAACTTGTTTATCCCCTCGAAAAAAAAAGATTCCGGAAGGTCGGCGAAATAGTCGTTTACTGCGACTATCACCTCATCTTTGGTCAAAAATTTCGAGCCACCCAAATGTTTTTTTAAATTTGGAAATAAATGATAATCCCAGGTGGCTAAATCCGGCGAATAAGGTGGGTGGAGCAGCAATTCGTAGCCACAATCATGGATTACAGACATTGTTTCAACCGAAGTGTGAACACGTGCATTGTCTTGATGAAACAAAACTTTCTTACGCAACATTCCCGGCCTTTTTTCTTTTATTTCTTCCCGGAGTCTTCGTAAAAGGTTACAATAATGACTAGAATTTATAGTTTGACCTTTCGGTAAATAATCTACAAAAATAATGCCCTACGCATCCCACAAAACAGAAGCCATGACTTTGTTAGTCGACAAAACGACCTTAGCCTTTTTCGGTGTAGGAGAGTCTGATCTTTTCCACTGTTTTGATGGTTGCTTTGATTCAGGAGTAAGGTGGTGAACCCAGCTTTTATCCATGGTAACAAATCTAGACAAAAAGTCCTCGGGATCAGTCTCAAAAAGTTCCAAACAGTCTCGCGAAATTGTGTATCGAACTCGTTTTTGTTCAGCTGAAAGCAACCTCGGGACCCAGCCAGCAGAAACCTTATGGAACCCCAACTCTTCCGTTATTATGTGTTGCACCCGGCCATAACTAATGTTTGCTATCTCAGCTATCTTACCAGTTGTCAAACGTCGGTCACCCAGGCAGGCCTTCCACTCCTAGAATCATCTTTAATGCTCTCACGACCGCCCTTAAACTCAGCTACCCACTCCTTGACACTGGAATACGATGCAGCAGAATCCCCAAAAGTACTCACCATATCTTGATGGATGTCTTTTGGTGATAGGCCTTTTTTATTGAGGTACTTAATGACTGCACGGTGTTCAATTTTCTCCAATAATGAAAATTGCGTCAGATTGCTTCAAACAAATAATCACAGAAAATTTATATTGTGCAGTATCGGAATGAAACTGCGCACAATAAATCAATATGACACATACTAACAAATGACGGTAGATTTAAAAAGATGTCATAGCTCCATATAGGTTAAGCCACGAACTTTTGGATCCACCTAGTATGTGTAGGTGCTCTTGTTACTAATATATAATTCATATATTTTGTTGTTAATTAGCCTTAAAGTTAACATAGCTACGTTGTTTGTGGCTACGTTTAAACTTTAGTTAAGTATTATGTAATCCCTACTAATATTATAGATGTGAAAGATTGTATGTTTATACGTTTGTTACTCCTTCACGCAAAAACTGCTGAACCGATTTTCATGAAAGTTACACATACATAGAAAGTAACTTGGATTATCGCAACAGTTTTACTTTCGAAAAAATGTTCCTATGGGATGCCATGGGATGATTTTCTATATTCCACGGGATCGAAATTCAAACGTGGCTGAAACCGCGGGGCACAGCTAGTATGAAATATGTTATTGATTTAGTGGTTAGTCTGGACCACAGAGTGCTTAAATTACATTTTATCATACTGATATGTGGACATAGCGAAAGCCTTTGATCGGGTTTGGCACAAAACTCTTCTCTCCAAGCTTCCTGCATTTGGGATTCTTGCCATGCGCCTGGATCGCCAACTTCGTTGACAGACCGGAGCATAAAGGTCGTAGTCGACGGTGCATGCTCGGACCTCATGCCTGTAATACTGGCGTTCCACAAGGCTGTGTTCTGTCACCCACTTTGTTTTTCCTGCATATAAATGACATGCTTCAAACCGATAGCAGTCATTGCTATGCAGAGGATAACACTGGTGACGCTCTATACACTGGCCGCGTCAATATTTCACAGGAACAAGGCAACGAGTACCGGAAAAAAGTTGAGTCTGAAATCGAGTCGATGTTAAGTGAAGTCTCGGAATGGGGTCGACTAAATTTAGTCCAATTCAACCCCAAAAAGACACAAGTTTGTGCGTTTTCCCCTAAAAAATCACCGTCTGTCGCGTCTCCTCAATTCCAGAATACACTCCTTATGGCTACAACTAGCATTGGAATACTTTGCGTCGACATATCGAGTAACGTTCAGTTACGCGGTCACATGGAAGCGAAGATTAAATTAGCGACTTAGAAGCCAGGTGTGCTCCGCATGGCGACGCAGTACTTCACGCCAGCCCTAGTTATTAGTTATCCATAGTTTGTGCGCCAGTCCATCGCGTCGGCTGCAACTTTACAAAGCACAAGTTCGACCGACGAGTGGGGATATTATGGGTCGTTTGGTTGTTGTGGGTCGTTTGAACTTTGGTTGTTGTGGTTCGCGGGGTTGTTGTGGGTTATGGGGTTGTTGTGGGTCGTGGAGTTGTAGGCCGTGGGGTTGGTGTAGGGTATCTTCCGTAAATTATTTTCTTCTTCCAGCCAGATTTCTTTATCTGTATGTTTCTTGGGCTCTCTAAATGTTGGTTGGCTCAGTGAGCTTGAACGGGGTGTATCTGTTGTTATTCTGTGGTATAGCCTTGTCAATGGTTATTATTATTATTATATTAATACACGCGTAAGATCGAAAGCCGGCTAACCGAACTCCCGCTCCTCAGACGTAATTGTCCTCTTGCTAGACTATGTAAATAAAAATAGACTATGAAGAATCCGAGATACTAGTCGCGCGCTAGAATCTAAATATACCCCGAGTATCTCGCAGATGTCCCTTCTCACGTCGCCGAGTTATAACGGGAAGTTAAGCACCGCCTCTCTCTACTATCAGAAGGAAACTCATCCAACTATAGTCTATAGACGAGATGAAACTTCTCATGAAAGATTTTGATGCTGTGAGTTTAGACACAAAAATTTATAAAAATCTTTATATTTCCTAACCTTCACTCAGCGCCGGATTAACGTCTGGCGGGGCCTGGGGTTTGGAGACCTTGGAATTCAGATGGGCTCCTACCTCCCTTTAATGGATACAATAACGACCTTAAAACCCTTAGACCTAACCAGACCCCTTCTCGACGCATCTCCACCTTGTGATGGTGAGGGGGCTTAGTAACCGTGTCTTTGGTCGTGACACGGTGAAGCCAGGAGGGATCCCAGGGGGAGGGGGCTCCGAGTGGGCTTGGTTATGGGCCCGCTGAGGATGCGTCCGAGGTGGGTGTGGTGGTCGGAGTTTTCTGGCTTCCGCAGCCAGGAGGGGTCGCGGGAGAAAAGATGTCTCCGTGTGTCGTTGCCGTGCGCCCTGTCTCCCTCGACCGAACGGGGCGAACCGTCAGATGCGGTTGCGGTGGCAGAAGAGGAAGAGGAGATGCTGCGTGATGTTGCCGTCCTCCCTGTCATCTGCGGCCGTGTGGAAGTTTGCGGCGAAACCAAAGAGCAGATCTGGCGCTGGGTATTGGAGGTGGATGACTGTGGGGTGTGGCTAAGGCTTCGCATTTGCCGGCTTGCTCATGCCCACTGCCCCTAGGTGGCAGTCTCGGGGTTGGTCCGTCGCCCTGTGGATGGGGCCTTGGAGGTTAGGCGCGTCTTTGTGTATCAAGCGCGCCTTGCTGTTGGAGGGGAGCTCCATGCTTTATGGAGGGCGCGCCGCTTGTGTGTGTGTGGTGACCCACGGACGAGGGCAGTGGTTGTGGCATCTGTTCCCATTGCCCTCGTCGTAAGGGGAATGTGAGAAACACCAGGTTTTAGTGGGTATATGCCGCTCATTTTGCGGCGGGAGTCCCACATAACCACTCGCTTCCCCCAAAGCGAGAGGTTTGCGTGATGCATTTCCACCAGTAAAAAAAACGGCCCTAACCGGGCCCTGGGCTGAAGCCCCCACCTAAACTCCCATCGGAATCCGGCGCTGTCTCCACTGTATAAAGCTATCTCCCAGAAGTTTACGACACCTCAATTTTCGCCATGAATAATAGGACTATGGTGGATAAATTAACGAGTCATTGTAGTAACAACTAGCATTTTTCGATTGATGATGATTTTCGTCATATTTTGTTTGTTAGAATTACATTTTTGAGATTTCGTTGCCAGAACTAATTTGATGTTTATAACATGCTCCGATACAGACTGATACAGTGTGTGTACAATAATACAGGTACAGGTTGTTTAAACAGAATTTTAAATATTTGTTTTGTTATCTCCACTTTTAAAAATAATAAATGTAAAAAAACAGTTTTTTAAAATGTTTCTTAGGATCATCGAAACACAAAATATGATAAAAATAAGTATATTTATGAAAAATAAGGCGACATAATACGGTTTGTGTCCATATTTGCAGCAGTTAGGTTTCCTTTACTTTACCTATTTATGATATGCATGTAATAATGCATTAGTTCAACACATTTACATTCAGATACTGTTCAGAAAAATGGCTAGCTTAATATTCTTCAGCCTTCTACTTGCTTATAAATGTAATAATGTAATATGAATATCAAACAGTATATAGGGTCTGCCGTTTGTTGTAACTAATGGATAATAAATGATATAAATTAGTAAGCTGCCTAAATCGGGTCATAGATGCATTACGGCAAAAATCAACTTTCTGACCGTGATAGGCTTTTTCGCTCCTACAAAGTAATTTTGCTTATCAAACACTACTTCTATTATACCTTTTTAGAAACTAGACAAACCGAGGAAAATTTTAAAAGTATGGGCAATTATGGTGTAGTACATTATTTTTTTACAAAGAATAGTTAAAACTTGTCAAAAAGTAACAAATAAATTTAAAAATAACTTTTAATGCAAAATTTCATAGGTTTCTAATAATTTATATCTAAAATAGTAATTTTATTAGATAGTGCAAGCAATTCTGAGTAAATTAAAAAAAGTACACAAAAATACCTTAATTTGTAAAAGTTATGAGCAAATTACTAGTCGCGGTAGAAATTTTTCGAAAAAACACAAAAATATTTATAATTTTCACACTTTTGCTAACCCTAAAATAAAATGTATATTTTTTTATAGCTGGACATCAGGGCTAATCCCAGTTAACGGATTATCCAATAATTACGACAGACCCTGTATATAACATTTTCTTATTTAAAAACAGTATAAAACAACTACAACTTAGCTAAGAGATCTGAATACATTTGTTAGTAACACACTAAGAGTCAATTCACAACAAAAGCGCGGCGAAGGGCAGCGAAGCGGAGCGCAGTTTATGTGTCATATGAATTTCAA
This sequence comes from Calycopis cecrops, assembly GCA_001625245.1. Classification (NCBI taxonomy): domain Eukaryota; kingdom Metazoa; phylum Arthropoda; class Insecta; order Lepidoptera; family Lycaenidae; genus Calycopis; species Calycopis cecrops. Next base: position 95,258 of record LUGF01029521.1, on the reverse strand, counting down.
CTTTATAATAATTACTATAATACTTATTATCGCATGAGAAACTCGAACGAGCCGCGCGGATTCCCGCGACTGGAATGCTCAGAAGTCGCGAGAGTTCGATAATAAGTACTATAGTAATGAAAATAAAGTTGAAATTCATATGACACATAAACTGCGCTCCGCTTCGCTACCATTCGCCGCGCTTTTGGTGTGAATTGACCCTAACTCCAAAATATTGATTTACAAAAGTCTAAAAAATTGTACATGTGCTATATCTAAATATACTTACATTTGTGATATTAATATGTACCTAAACAACAAGGTTTATAGGCGACAGGTTTAAAATGCCTCTCTGGAGGCATAATATGGCACCTTTAGTCTATTTGCGTTAAGAATGCAATGACGTCAGTGCTCAGCCAATAGGGCATTTGACAAGATCTTATATACATTTCAAATTATCTATTAATACCTACCCTATAAGATTTTAATTTTTATTTCATTTGTTTGGCTTCAAAAATCAAATTAAAATATTGAATTCCCGCGAAAACGCCATTTGCAAGATAGCGTCGTCAAATTCTAGCGACGTAACATGCCTGTAATCATATAAATAAACGTCAAATTTTATATGCGATAAATAACATTCTGGGAAATACTATAGAAGTATTTTTACCATAATAAAATATAATATATCAAATACATTTCCGAAATAATTACCGAACGTCAAAGATATATTTACAAGCACGTTACGTCATCGTTGATTCGACCAACGGCCACGCCATTTTGTGTCACGTGACAGAAGTTATTTTAAAAATGTATATATTTTTGTATAAAATAATTATTATTTAACTACAAGTTATTTTACGCCATAGCGCTTTGTAATATGAAGTAAAAAAATGACTATTTTATAAAAAACCAATAAAGATGCCTCTACAAGCTGCCTCTACAATACCTCTAGAAATCTCGATCGATCATCGAAACGATTATTTTTGCCCTTGTTGTTTTATTCCCTACATTAAAAAAAATATTCGATTTTTCTTATTATAAAATATCGTATGATCTATCTTAAGATTCGTTGGTCATTGTTTCGTATTCGATTGGGCCTGGCCTCCATCGGAAGTACTGCACTAGCCTGAAATAAAAAAAATGCTATTAATATCCGGTATACTTAGACGGTGGCCCATGTAGGTGGGAGGAGGAAGGAGGGCAACGC
>LUGF01029521.1:45017-87698 GCA_001625245.1 Calycopis cecrops | reverse complement strand
GTTTGGGGGCGACTAAAAAGCGGGCGTGTTCTTATACGGTCAACCGCGTATAGAACGTATGAATATTTTGCCATCACGAAAGGATTGCAAGCGACTTTTTACATATGATTCCTTGAAATCTCAAGGAAGCAGACATTCTGACTTAGTCTTTAGGCTAAGCGTTAGCGTCTCAAAGTCCCGTTTTGAAATTGTCGAGACTTTCCAAAAAATAATTGAGACCCTTCTAATGTACCGACTGGAAAAAATCTCTTATCCCCTAAAGCGTAATATTTTTCGTACTTTACAGAGTCTAAAACATTCGACCTTGGTAGGAGAAAAGAATGTTCTTTACGTGAAAATACTTACTCAAAATATCGAAAAGTATCTATTACAAAGACTAGTTTTTTTAAATGACTACATATTTTGAGTCACGAAAAATATTTTAAATTAAAGAAGTTTTTATCAAAATAACACTACTCCAGACGATACAATGTACCATTTACTATTATTGATAGTATATGAATTGAAAAATTATGAATGAAATTATCTTTTAGTACCTACATTTTCCTGTGGTGTAATAGGTAGGTACTATAATTAGGTCAATGCAATGAGGAAGGAAAAATAAATTATTCGCGTAATAATCATATAATAAAAGATCAATTAAATGCCGTTTCCACAATTTAACAATAAGTTGAATAAATAAGTATTTGAATATAACAGTAAAATGTTAAGTAAGAGGTATAATTTTAGTAGATCTATAGCATTACATAGGGATTGATTCTATCACTGTTGGTAAGGCTGGTTAGTAGCGAGAGGCCCATTTGGAGGAAAGAAATAAAGGAGGGCAACACACTTGCGGATATTTTTTTTATATGTGGACTTAACACACGACGTTAGCCTAGCCCCGTGCTAAGTACCGTAAGGACTTGTGTTACGGGTCCTACTAGACAACGGAATATATTTAATATGTTTTATAAATTTAAAAAAATATATATATTTAAGATTTTTATTATAGAAATACATATAATACACAGATAAACATGCATGACCAAGGCGGGATTCGAACCCGCGACCCCTGGCGTAACATACTCCACTTATCCTATGCGCCAGTCTGGTCGTCGAGACACATATTTATGGACCAACACATAAAAAACATTAAAAATTGTAATTGATATAAAAATGTTGCTTAAATAAATAAAACATTTTAATAAGAGGAGGACCTATGCTGCATTCGAGCCGGAATGGGTCCTATACCGACTACTACACCATAAAAAATATTTTGTATATTTTCCTGTACTTGTCTTATGATTTAAATAATAAAAAATAACGTCCACAAATTTATTATTTTATTGATGCAATCGGGACAAATAGAACAAATCGTTCGCATATATAAATTATAAAAGATCAAATGGATTCCGTTTCCTCTATATAGCTACCTACCTAATTTAAATATGGCTCTGACGTGCATTCTATGCAACGGATTACATAAGAATAATTTAATGTATAATTAAGAGCTGAACAATGTGTATTCTAAAACAAAAAGTCAAAATATCGAGGTTCGCCTTTTAATTCTGATCATTGCAATAAAACTGCTTTAACGGTTTTTTATCGCGATTGTACAAGACCGACGTTTTAGAAGTTAGCAAACAAACATAAGTTTAGTCCCTACTACTGAAAGTAATGAAAGTACTTATAACGAAAATACTAATAAAGTAATGAAAGTACTAATAAAAGAACAAAAAGATTTATTTACGGAAGCGAGTGTAGCCGCCGGTAAAAGCCGGTAATTAAATAAAGCTCGCTAAAATCTGTTACGTTCTATTGTAATGGGATATATAACATTCCCTTTAACAGCAGCAGAAGGGACGGGTATCACCCTCTTCAGGAGCCATTCATTCATGAGTGTATCGAGAACATTTAAGCTATCACCGAGCTACCTCCGACGTCAGAGTCGGGAGACCACGCGGTCTCTCGTAATAGATACATCTACCGGGTGTTCCAGACCACCCGTCCAGGCTGATTATTTCGAAAAGTTTAAAAAAAAATCAAAACAAAAAAATACGTGTCAAATATTTTTTGAAACTCTACCAAATCATACCAAAAACACTCCTCACCCCCCAACCCCCTGTTAGGGGTAGGGGGGGTGCAACTTTAAAAATTCAAATGGAAACCCGTATTTTTTTTGCCGATTCGAATTCGTCATAAAAAAAGACAAACATTTTGTCTGGAACATTTTTTTTGATTCGCCATAGATGGCGCTGCAATCGACAAAAAACGATTTTCTTTGATTTTGACAAAAATCAAAGTCAAAAACAAAAATAAAAACACAAACAAAACTAGAACCATGAATAAAAACAAAAACAAAACAGAATTAGTACAAAAACAAAAATAATCTCCGATAAAAAATCCGAATCTGCAAAAAAAAATACGGGTTTCCAGTTGAATTTTTAAATTTGCACCCCCTACCCCTAACAGGGGGTTGGGGGTGAGGGGTGTTTTTGGTACGATTTGATAGAGTTTCAGAAAATATTTGACACGTATTTTTTTGTTTTGATTTTTTTTTGAAACTTTTCGAAATAATCAGCCTGGACGGGTGGTCTGGAACACCCGGTATACCAAAACCTCAAACCTGGTCTTCACCCGACGAGCAGTCATAGCATTCGATGGAGCTCTATTGGGTATGTCTTAGCTTCAACAATAGGAGAGCAAAATAAATATCAACACTTAAAAGTTACTTACCCAGGTACATATGCCATGACAACGTGGCAAACGCTTTAATCATGAATTGGGCCGTCGATGAAAGAAAGGCGATCAGCGCAAACGCCAGATCCGTCACCCTCAAATACTTCTGAACTATAATAACGCCGAAGAAGGATCCAAAGAAGGAGGTCGTAGTTTCCACCGCAGAGAATGTGGTGTACTGCTTTATAGCCCAGTGCAGTTTCTGTCTGCCGTACATGTACTCCAAGCTCAACATGCCGTATAGAATGAATATGGACAGGCTGTTCGCAACGGTGAGTATAAGTATCTGAGCCCTGCCGTTGTTTGGGCGCACTTTGAAGCATTTAGCTTTCATTTCTTTGATTAGGGAAAAGTCCATCACGCTTCTTATACCGCCCTGTAACAAAAGTAGGTCCAAATGTTATCATCATCAGCAGCGCAAAGGACGCTCACTAATGGACAAACGCCTCGCCCAGAAGGCACCACAGGTCAGGGTCACAAGCTGCTTGCATCCAGCGGACAAGATGGTGGATCGTTAGGTCTATTCAACACAGGTAGATAGAAATAAAGACTTGTGTGCGGGAGCATTGTAGCCGAATGACGGCCTGCACGGGGAGGTACCTCTCGCTTACACGATACCGACTTTAAGCGATCTTACGTCGTATTTGTGAGTTTCCGGTGGCTATTAGTGGGCTTATTCGATCACTTGTCCATCTGTCAAGAAACTCACAGGATACATCACGGTGCTTGCTCGCATGATACTGCAGTAGTGTGACAGCTGTTGTCGCGTTTCGTGCGGTTACTAAACGCTGGTTGGAGTAGGAAAGGAGGCTAAGGGTCAATTCACACCAAAAGCGCGGCGAAGGGCAGCGAAGCGCAGCGCAGTTTATGTGTCATATGAATTTCTACTTTATAATAATTACTATAATACTTATTATCGCATGACAAACTCGAACGAGACACGCGGATTCCCGCGAATGCTCGCATTCGCTGGAATCCGCGCGGAAGTCGCGAGAATTCTATAATAAGTACTAGGTACAGTTATGAAAATAAAGTTTAAATTTATATGACATTGAAAGTGCGCTCCGCTTCGCTGCCCTTCGCCGCGCTTTTGGTGTGAATTGAGCCTTACACTATTACAATAATATCTCATCCATTGCGCCACTACACCATGCAAATTCATAAGGACCCTCACCCCTTGGATTCTAATATAAAAAAGCTCGACCAATAGCATAGTAGGTATTTCTAGGTCATTTTACACACACATAAAAAAATTCACATAAAAAAATCCTAGAATAAAAATTAGGATCTTCGTGAGCCGATATGCTTACATTATAGCCGCGAAACCCTTATAGTTAGGCCACTGATCTGTACCTATCTATAACATTTGTGGACGCGTAAAGATTTTGTCAACAACTGTTTTGCGTTATGGCAAAATAGTGTTAACTATGCTTTGTTAGATAAAGACAGTATCTGTGCGGAAGCTGTCGGGTTCCAGAGTTTATTACCCGTAACAATTAAGACAAGGGATCAATACAGATGAATATGACCTTGCAATCTTAGAGGATTAAATATGGGCTATATACTTTTTGTTATTGTTTATTTCTTACGTCTACCTATTTGTTAGTACCTTTTATTTTTACACTAGTTACTAATTTGCTAAGGCATACTTTTATGGCTTCGGAAACAAAAGGATGATCCTTCACAACTATTTTTGTACTACATGTACATATAATACATGTACATCCGCGTAATTGTTACGCATTGCCCTCCTCCCCTCCATCTTCTAATAAGCCAGCAGAAACTCACAAATCCCAAGAAACGCGACATTATATCTAGCACTTTTTTTTTGCCGCTGGGAAAATACTTTTACGTACCGTCCACACAGCCCTGGGTGAACCGGGAGGGTGTGTCGGACTCAGTACATGAAGAACCAGTACCGACCAAAAACCACTGCGAGAGCCTCCGGCCGCCCGCGCCGTGATGGAGTGCCCCGGATCTGTCAGCGACAGGGCACTTAGCTCGCACATTGCGGCAATATCGTGTGAGATATGACCCCGTTGGTCCCGGCCTAATTTGGTGGCCAAGCAACATGGCTGTCTCTTACTATGACAAATGAGTACCACATTTGATATACCAATTTGGAGGGCTGGATAGTACGATGCTAGCATAGATTGAAGGCCTATTAAAAGCCCTTTAATCTGTGCTAGAATCAAACTGTAATAGCCAAGAACACTGGCGAACCTTGGAGCGAACAAGGCCCAAAACGGAGCTTAGGTAATGTCGAAATTGTATCTGCTCTACGGCCCGACCTGGGGACTTGGTAAGTAACAGGGAACAAAAATACTTACCGGTACTGCAGTTGCCAAAGACTCCGATGTGCATAAATTAGTAAACACATACGCTATGACGCATAGCGAGGCCGATATCAGCAGCAGATAAGCGTTGCCGACCGCCCTCAGTACATAGGAGCTCGATATGCCCCCGATGACAGTTCCGGCTGACACAGCTGCCTCCAGTATCGTCATCCTGTGGACAGTACAATGTATAGTTGAAGACTAACACTGGAACTAAATAGAGCAGTCATTTCAAAATATTACTGCTTTAGTATCGTCATCCTGTGGACAGTACAATGTATAGTTGAAGACCAATACTGGAATTCTAAGTAGAGCAGTCATTTCAAAATATTACTGCTCTAGTTTCAGTACTTTTTCTAAAGTACTCCAGTAGGACTATGGTTTGGGGTCTGACTCCCACCATCTTGTGAAACACACCGTCACTAGCAAATTTATTTGATTTGTTAAAAAATCTTAAGAACGAAACAAGAGATAGTACAATCAAAATAGTATAAGTATTCTGTAACAAAGGGCAAATTGATCACAGGTAGTGCTGGATTAAGCGGGGAACTTGGGGAAATTTTGTCCAGGCGACCTTAACTTCCTATCGTTTTGAGTATTGAGGTCTATTCTGTTCAGACGCCCTTATTGCCTATCGTTTTGAGTATTAAGGTAAATCTGTCCAGGCGCCCTCAATTTCCTATCGTTTTGAGTGTTGAGGTATATTCTGTCCAGGCGCTCTTAATTTCCTATCGTTTTGAGTGTTAAAGTCTATTCTGTCCAGGCGCCATTGAATTTATGTCGTTATGAGTGTTGAGGTCTATTCTGTCCTGGCGCTCTTGATTTTTATCGTTTTGAGTGTTGAGGTCTACTGTCTTGGCGCTCTTGATTTCCTATCGTTTTGATTGTCAAGGTCACACACAGATTGCTATAATTTTTGATTTTCCTTGTAAACCATGTGCACTGCTTTATAGCAAAACCACTTTAGCTACGGGGGCGTTGCAAATGCAACTTTTATTTCTTGCCCAATTTGGACATAATTAAACTGGTTATGAGTGGACCCAGACGTTTATATTTTTGGACATTGTAAGTTGAAATTTTTATGGCAATTTTAGGGTTTGATAATATCCATATCACACGCAGGTAGGTTAGGGCCTGAATACCGAGAAGGACTGATAACATAACTAGTTCGGCGGAATAAATTTGTTTTCTCATCCGATTAAAAACATCAAGGGTTCATTGCTCTTTTGGAAAGAAAAATCGTGTAACATATTTGACGCTCAGAGTATCTAACGCTTTACACCACTTAACTCAGACTTAAGTCTAGATGTGCTTAATTAATTTTGAAGTGTAATAAACTTCTTAAAACTTAATGCAACGCAAAAGGCAGGAAAAAATATAACGAGTTCCCGTCCACAAACAAGCTATACCTACGTAGCACAGCAAATTGGGGAATATGTGGCAGCTAACTGAGGCAGCTTAGCTGGTATTGTCAACCTTCGACAAGTTCGGTGGCCCATGGAGGTGGGAGGAGAAAGGGGGGCAGCGCATCTGTATAGTCTATATGCCGATGTCTTTGGGCGTCGGTAGTCATGAAAATGGCTACAACTGCTCGTTTGCCCCCTATACCATAAAAAAAAAAGTTAGACCGACTATCTTGGAATCAAGTTTTCCGATGCCATGTTTGACAGAGGTCGAGAAGGAATGACGATGATTATATAGTTAATACATAATTTTAAATAGAAATAGCTATTACAAAATTGTAAGAGAGCAGTAGCGTCTTCTGGTGCAAGGCCAAGAACCTCTTTGGGTCGCTGGGCCAGCGGAGTAAGTATTAAAAATGGTATTTACACAGGGATGATCGTGTTAGTGATTATTAACAATATCTTTGTATTAAACTACACATGCAAATTTCATATCAACAAGCATGCGTACAAAAAGCCGATTAAGACATTAGAAATAACCACCAGATGAAACTTGGACTTGGATTCAGCGTAACGCTCGTGTAACTGTGTCGGAGCCGACACATCATCATCATCATCATCATCAGCCTATTGCAATCCACTTTTGGACATAGGCCTCTCCCATAGCACGCCACACAGTTTTTATATTTCACATCCGACCACAACATCTCTGGCCTATTTTTTATAGTATATGGGACAAATGAGCAATCGCAGCCCTTTGGAGACTACCGCCTTCTACGCAGTCGCGTTGCCCTTTTCTTATTGGTCGCCGGCAACTCACAAACCACACGAAACGCGACAGCACAGCTGTCTCTTCACGGCGACGTCAGATGGTGCCGGCGGCGGGATATGTCGTGTGAGCGAGAAGTACCTCGCCAACCAACGCCGCTGCACCGCAGCATGGCACTACCTCTTTCTAAGAGTCTACAAAGTACCATCACAAATTTGCCAAAAAATGAACAAGTCGTAATCATCAACCCCCTTATTAATAAACATAGAATATCTTTATTCAAGCTATAACCTATACTCGGAATTATAATTCGATTCCACATTTGACATTAGCTACTGTCATTTTATAAAATAATGATACCACCATATAACTTAATAGTGATGAACACAACAATCTATAAACAATCGCGGTTTTATGTTTATTTATTTATAATTCGGTCGTTAAAAATACTGTCGGTGTGCCAATTAAAGAATAAATGATTGATTTTTATTAAAATAAATACATAATAATTCATAATAATCATTATTAATTAATAACAAGAGCTTTATTTTATTAAAAGTTAATATTTCTGTTTTTTATATTATTTTGTTATTTATAGAGCCTTGATACATAGTTTTCTGTCTTGGCCATACACGCGAGATCGGACAGCTACCGCCATTTTGTTTATCATGCCATTCGGCTTCATTCTGACTGCACGAATTATTATAAATAAATAATAATATCTGTGGACTTTACACACCACGTTAGCCTAGCTCCGTGCTAAGTAGGTACCGTAAGGATTTGTGTTACAGGTACTAGACAACGGAATATATTTAATATTATGTTTTATGAATTTTAAGAAATGTTACATATTTAAGATTTTTATTATAGAAATACATACAATACAGAGATAAACATCCATGACCTAGGCGGGATTCGAACCCGCGACCTCTGGCGCAATATGCTCCACTTATCCGAGCCCTGTACCACTGCGCCAGGCTGGTCGTCAAAAATATATTGTTTAATTGCGATATTTTGTTATTTTGTTGAGTTTTTGTTAAAGTTTATTTACGTCGTGTTTGTTGTTACGTTTTGTGAACTTTGAGTGTTTTTTTTTTGTCAAAATGGATCCTTAGCCAAGTACATCACAAAAAGACGCGGATATACCTATTCTTGTCCCCAAGAAAAAAACGTCCACGAAAAGCTTTAACTGTTACTGAAAAAGTAATGATCCGCAACGTCTATAAGTACGTGAAAAATGAAACTTCTGTGCAATTGGAGGCTCATATTACAACCATTTGTTTTATTTCTCATGTTCCTTCATTATCACATATTTTTATTAATTTCACATATAATTAGAAAACTCTCAGATACTTAATTAATCGTCATAACTAAATTATACGTTCAAAAAATATATTTAATTTTTTGATGTACTTAGTTTCGATTAAAGTAGTAGTTGATACTACTATAAACAAGAGGAATCGATTCGGAAATATTTCATTTCCGTATCGAATAATTTCACAACGTCACTATTTAGTACTTGTCATAACGTTACAACACTGAAATTGTCAAATCTGGAATCGAATTAAAATTCCGAGTATAGTAATAAACTGACGTCTGTCAAATTCCATATTAAAAAACACATAAAAAGTTTGGAAATTGACAGATGTCAGTTTATAACTAGGTTAATGCTTGAATAAAGATATTCTATGTTTATTAATAAGGGGGCAAATGTATGGCTCTGCTTAGGATCCTACATTTGAACATCAAGACTTCGCAACCATTTCCCTTCTGCTAGTCGTCGTTATAAATGGGCACTTTTAATATCGTGTTAGGCTTTTCAAGTTTAATAACATGCATTTCCACCATCCGTTAATATGGCACAGTGATAAATCATAATATACCTAAGAGATCTCTTTTCTGTAGACGTGATGTCGCTCAAGTAACAAAAGGCACCAGTAAATAATGCAGTGAACCCACCGGACAAGGACACCGGCACCGACGTCAGTATATACCACCAGGGGCCCAGGCCGTCCAACATATAGTACACTACAGTCATAGCTCCGCTTATTGACATACCTGAAAAGATAGCATCATATAGATCTTGCAATAAATATATACCCCCTTATTAATAAACATAGAATAACTTTATTCATGCATTAACCTAGTAATAAATTGACATCTGCCAAATTCCATACTTTTTATGTATTTTATAATATGGAATTTGACACATGTCATTTTATTACCTACTCGGTTAATGCTTGAATAAAGTTATTCTATGTTTATTAATTAGGGGGGATAAGGACTATAACCGAATGTGGCGTATTTTAATGTTAATTTTAGGCGTTACTAGCTGCGTTCCACGGTTTCACCCGCGTGAAATTCAATCCCGTGATCCATCGAGATGAAAAATAGATGTTGGCCGATTCTCAGACCTATCCGATATGCATCAGCGATGGGCAATTTTTGCAAAAAAAACAATCGAATAAATCGAAAATATTGTAATAACACATTCCATTGTCGATTTAATAGTTACTCGACGCGATTTTTCGATTAATCGAATAACAATCGACGCGCTAGTTACTAAGCGCGTGACGCAGTCGTACGCTGCGATTCGATTATTCGATTGTCGCATCGATTTGGTATGTCCTCGCCGCGATGAATTCGAATAACAATCGACGTGCTACTAAGTTATAAAGTTACAGCACAAGTTAGTAGTCAAAGTTAATATGATTACCTTACCTTGTCAGTCATAATTGCCCGACGAACTTCTTTCTCTTGCTCATAACGGAACAATCGACTAATTCGATACATTTTAGTAGTAATAGCCCTTCACAAAATTTCATTGAGAATCGGTCGAGCCGTATGAAGGAGTATTTAACTAACATTGTGACACAAGATTTTTTTATTAAAGTACATGATTATGTACATGATTAAAGTACGTAAGAAGTAGGGCCGGCACAGGTACCTCTCGCTTACACGAAATCGGCGTAAAGTGTAAGCTGTCGCGTTTCGTGCGGTGTTGTAAGTAGCCGGTGGCCCATGAAGGGTGGAGGAGGAAGGGCAACGCGTCTGTATAACCTTTATGCGGATGTCTATGGTCGTCGGTAGTCATGAAAATGGCCCCGATTTCTCGTTTGTCCACTTATGCCTACTATAAAAAAACAGCACTCTAGCCGGATATGGCGTGCCCTAGTGTTAATTTTAGGCATTAAATACTTACAAAGAATGTCAACGTCCTATTAACATTTAATATTCAAAATTATATTTTCTTTAAAGGTCAAACGCAAATTTGCCAGTTAAAAGTTCAAATTTCAATCACCATATGCTATGACAGTCTAGAAACACGTTCACTATACCTAGTACAGTCACAGCAGATCCACTGGACCTCACCCTCGGTCCGGTGGCAGTGTGTAAATGCATTTCCCCGCGAGAGAAATAAAAAAAAAGAAAAGTCACAGCAAATCTGATATGGACCGAAGGGGTGACAGGAAGAAGCATATTATTGGGTGGCATCGGCTAAATGCCATTGCCCGAATTATCCCCAATTAGAATTTTGTTCACAGGTGGAATATAACATTCATAGGTTAAGCTTCCTTAATTGTCGATATTGGAAGACAGATGGCCCTTTTCCGACGTAATTACGAAGGCCCCCGAACAATATCGCCACGCCACGTATTTGTATGAAGAGAGTAATAGGTAAATGTGGAGGAATAAAGACTTTGTGAAGAGCGTCATATATGGCATTCGGTTATCTATGCCTATCTATAAGGGAAGTAGCTAGGGTAGCCAATTCTCTCGGAAAAAAGGACTTAGATTTCAAAATTTCCCGGCTCCCGGAACGCGGGTAAAATCTCCCGGACTCGCAAGCGGCGGGCGGCGTGCAAGTTGCATCCCCGCGCGGGTGGTGGCAAAATTAAATTAATGTAATCTCATAATGTTAAAAATGCGTTGTTTGTCATGACCATGTTCATGACCTTTTTTTTAGTCTCCCCGGATTTCTGATAAACTGAGTTGGCAACCCTAGAAGTGGGGTAAAGATGTTGTATTGTGTATAATTTTGATGTGAAACTGTTTACCCACGCGATCGAAAATCGTCTATAAACTTCAATTATGCATTAGAGCACAAGATCAATTGTTCTAAATCTTAAATTAATAAAATAATTAAATCTCTATTAAATAAATAATTAAATCTCTAGCTCCTACGAAACGAGTCCACCAAATTTTGTGAAATTGTATGTTTGTTCGGTTGATCTGAGAATCGCATAGTTTTTCATTCCGGTATATTGTTTCATATTTCACGGGATGGAAACCCGCCCTTCGGGGAGGTACCCCTCCGCTTTCAAGCGGTCAACACAACCCAGTTTCCACTGCCCCATTGGAGGATGGAGGTCAAAACATCGGCATAACAATTATATATAGGTAATTATATTATATAATTGATGTCCATATACATACATAGGCATCGTCGATAGAAACCTATTGTGATTTATGATGAACATTATGTAAAATAATGGCTCATAAAAATTTGTATCGATAAATTGCTTAACTTTAGGTAAACCCAGGGCAAAACAGGGCCTCTTGTTCTTTTTTATGAAACCTTGTTCAATAAATTTCGCCTAATCGAAAGATATTTATAAATATCTTGTGTTTGTATAGAGTGAAGAATACAGACAAGTGTGTAGGCCTTCTGTTTCTCTTTCTCTCATATATGTAAAGCAATTTAAATCATTAAATATAAACAGCAAACAAAAGATATAACTTCTTAGACCGGAATTACATATAATTGAAGTGCTTTGAAACCTCGAAGCATTATTTACATCTCTCTCTCTCTCTCTCTGCCTTTCCTATTATGGAACTGGAGTGCATATATTGTGTTGCTGTGTACTTATATCTTATTCGTTCTACATGTATTATTGCATACAAAACGTGACACATTATTTTCTAGGTCAATCGTCTTATCTGGTTGTGTAAATTGAACCTTGTTGCACGATTACGGTTGTAATTACCTATGTTTATGTGATGTTTATATTTTATATCGTACACATTGTGTGATGCATCACGTGAGCTTGTAACCAATAAACGGAGAGCCACGTGAAACCTTATATTGATAGCGTAAGAGCTCGTTCAGGTAAAGCGTTTTAAGCGCGACTCGACTCGCGTGTAAACGCTCGCGCGTTCTCTAGGTGACTCTAGAGCAGGGTAGGCTATCCTTTACGTGCAAATTTTCTAAAAAAGTGTTTAACGATGTCTCAAACATGCCAGCAAATAACCTTGAATTTGTGATAAATATATGACTCGCGAGTCGACTCGCGCGTAAAACGCTTCGTGTGAACAAGTCCTAAGCCGGTTTTTTGTCCCCGTGTTTAAAGAACGTTACAGCGCGTTCACGACCACAGCGGTGCGAATTGCGGCGCGGTGAGCGGATCGTCTGTCTCTCTCTCACTCGCGCGTCGAGTATCGAGTGAAAGAGAGACAAACGATCCGCTCACTGCGCCGGTCTCTCTCTCACTCGCGCGTCGAGTATCGAGTGAAAGAGAGACAGACGATCCGCTCACCGCGCCGGTCTCTCTCTCACTCGCGCGTCGAGTATCGAGTGAAAGTTTAGTTTTAGTTAGCCGCACAAAATCGGTTACGGTCCCATTCCGAAGAGCTCCAGTTGTAGATGTGCGGAAAAATAAGGAGGAGAAAATAAAACTTAAAGCATACATGATAAGATATCCTCATTGCGGGGGTTCTGTCATATCCTACAAGTGTGTCACGAGAATCCGTTATAATTATAATCGTGAACAACTTTTTCGTAATTAACATCGAACTGTATTTATATTTCGTGCATCTATATTCATATAATATAAGAGAGAAACCTGGCTGAGTTAAATAATTATCAAGACACAGCCTAAAATACTGTACCTACCTAGAGACCTGAAATTTGATACAGAGGATTCAGGATGTAAGTGGGCACTGAGAAAGGATTTTTAGAAAATCAACTCCTACGAGGGTGAAATAGGGGGTGATGTTTATATGACATAGACCTTTTCTTTTGGTAACGCAGGGGAATACTTTTACGTACGCTACCCAAGAGCCTGGTTGGGCTCAACCGGGTACAGTGTCGGGCTCGGCTATTACCCCTACCGACTAAACCCCTGCGGGTGATTTCAGCGGCTATAATTGGTGGGCCCTGGATCTACAAGCAACAGGGCCCCTGTCTGGCTACCTTTGATCAGTCCCTACTCCAACAGGTCAGGTTCCCATCCTGACCCCTGGTCCCAATGCTCGAACGGAGCACGCCATGCTGGTGGTACCAATCCACGCCGCCATCTGCTAATTCAGAGGGGCGGGTGGAGGACCTCCGACATTGGCTGACCCCGACCGCTACCCTGAGGTCTACCATCAAACAGCCGCAGAGGACACGGAAGACGGCAACGACACACCGCATCTCCTCTTCTTCTGCGGCCCCACCGCCCCACGCATCTGACTATGCTCCCATGTTTTGTACCGGGACACTGGGTGCACGGTAACAACACACTGAAACACCTCTCCTGCGATCCTTCTTCCATGGACGCATCCAGAATGGGCCATTCGGAGCGTCCTGAGATCCCTCATGGCTTCACCGTGGACATTTAAGCCACGGTTACTAAGCCTCGCTCACCACAACAAGGTGGAGATCCGTTGAGGGGAATATGAAATAGACCTTTTAAGACAAAGTGGCAGCAACTTCGGTGGCCTGAGCTTCTACTCTCTAGCAAATGAGGGGGAACACCATTGGTGGTTTTGTAGGTATGCAGCTTCGGGTGATGTGAGTCCTACATTACTTTTGATTACCTAAATGCCCCAGCGTTGAAAAAAGGGTGTTGTTATATTAATAACAAGAATGGTACATTAAAAACTATTTTAACCATAACAACAAATAACCAATATATTTGTTTTTCTAATTTAGTGTTTCTCACACAAACTTCAAATGTTTGTGACCACAGATAAATACTACATTAAAGCATTTATTGACAACCCTTACTCTATAATCAAGTTCTTTATATAAAACCTTCATTACTTAAAGGTTTAATTTATGCTAAAAAGTTATATGACATCAGAACACATAATATATAAGGCAGAATGGCATTGTATAAAAGATAAAATAATTTTATTAGTGTCAACAACATGTAATTTAAGCCTTACTTTTGTTTGAGGTGCTGCCATACTGCATTGCAGCCGAATTGGGATGGCATGACCAGGAAGATACCTCATGTTTACACTATACAGGTGCAAAGTTTGTGTAATTAATAATTCCTAGACTATGTGATAACTAAAAGTAAATAAATTAATATATTAATGTGAAATATTAAATAGGCAGAAAATGTTTCTTTGTATCCTAATATGTTTGTTTATCATATGATAACAACCTTACATAATGAGTATTAAGTGTACTGTACAATAAATCTTATCTATAATGAAGAAGACAGCATTTTATCTTATGAGATAAGAGGGCAATTTTATCAACAAAATTTCACAATATAGTTTTTGAAATTAACATATCTCTCTATAATAAATAATAAACTCTAAATTATAGGCAAGTTTTCGAGTATGTTAAAGAAATACGTAAGTCTCCCTTTAGCTTGCATTATAGTATTATGGTTATAGTACAGATTTATTACCTGTGTATAGTATAGATAATAGCACCTGTAGAACAAGATTTGTACATACTAACCCTTCATTAACAAGAAACTAATCAAGATGAGCAAAAAAATAAATATAGACGTATATCTTACCTAGTAAAGGCCAAACAACTAATGGTTTCCTTCCATGTGTATCTGACCATACACCCAAAAACAGAGAAAGCACTGCAGGAGCCACAGACTCAATTATTGTACGAAGCATATTGACAAATGTTGTGTATTTTTGAACCTCCTTCTCTAAAGGTTGACTATTATTATTTTTTATTGGTGAAAGAAATATCTTACACTCTTCTTCACTATGATTCAATGAATGTACACATGTTCTATATAGTAATAAATTACTTATAACAACTCCTACAACAAAGAACAATAATTACTGGTTAGCCGTTTTATACTGGCAGGCAAAACACACGAACTTTTATGTTAAAACTTATAATACCTGACAACGACACCGACAGCATAATTAAAAACATAGGCAATTCCATAGTTATTCGAAATGGTCTAGGAGTATTAGGAACACTATCAGCTTCAGTTACAGGATCATCAGTAATAATATTTTCGTTATCTACCGACATTATTATGTACCTAAAGCAATTTAATTGTTTTAATATAAAAAGCAAAACAAACTATACAACTGCTTCGGGCGACTTAAGTAATTGAAGTGCTTTGAAACCTCGGAGACCTGCATTATTTACGTTCATTTCAATTATATTTAAAAATTATCATTATCATCTTTTACTTTTCATTGTTTTTCCTGTACTGTCATTTGTCATTTATTTGACACAAATTTGTGGCTGTCAAAGTCAAAAACTCATTGTCTACGTTTTTTACGTTCTCTGTTTACGGAAAAATAGCAGAGATAATAAATCAACAAACAAGAACACTATTAAGGAGACTATAGACCAGGAGCATCCACTCGTAATCCCGGACTGCTAACATAAATCTCAAAATGCGGCGCTGTCCCATTTATAGCGCGTGATACGTCACTATAAATATGTTCTGACTTCTGTGATCAATGATCTTTATTCTCACATGTCGTAATGATTTTTAAATCCTTTAGCTATGCAATGATATATCTCTATTCACCTTAAAAATAGCGTCAGTCCTTAGAGCATGTAGCCTATGGTGTCGGTAAAGCTGGAAGTTCCCCTCTGCCAAAGTACATTGGCCATATGGCCATATAAGTTTAATAAAACCACGACGTTCGACTTGCCGCCACTTCGTATCGCTACCTATCGTAAATAAGTGTTCCCAAAAAATGGTTAATTGTTCAGTTTCTATTTGTAAAAGGCGATATGCTATTTCAATTCTTCGAGATAACGCTGTTTCTTATCATAAGTAAATACAAATATGACTAAAAATATCATATTTATGCTAAAAAATAATTTATAGGCACTTTCATTAAGTAAATATTCGTGGTACCTTGATAGCTCTGAATGTAGTACAGGGGTAGTGACTAGTGACGGACAATATGATTAATTGATTCATGAAAAGTTCCTTTTATTCATTTTTATTATATCTTTATAATATTTGATTTTTAATGTGTTGTTATCTTGAAATTGTTTAGTTGTAAGTACGTTACGCAAAAATAGGAGATAAATAATGGTGAATTGACATTTTATTAGTACAGTTATTATATGATAGTCATTGAGTTATATGTACTGTAACGCCGCTCTGGATACTTAGTCGGGGCGCAGCGTCCAGTTATGCGGGGTTACCTATTTGTAGATTTCCTACCTATCTATGTAGATCAACTGCCTATGCTATACTATTGCTAGCTAGCTTAATAAAAGATTTTTGAGACTTTATTCATGAGTTTTATTACTTAATTCCCGAATTACAATTCATATTAAAATTATTTAAGACCTAGGCTAACTCATATACATCGTCTTTCTGAGTTCCCCTTTAGAGACCCGAGATTGTAATCAGAATGTGTTCTACAAAAATCTAGCATCTTGTCAAACAAGAAAATTTCCTTCTTGTTTGAATTTAAACATATTTTTCTTAATAGAAGAATATGTCAAACATAGAGGTTTTAAGTGATATGTAAGTATTATGTAAGTATGGAGGAAACTCCATACGTCACAGTACTACGTACGTACGTAGTAATAATAACTCAATGATGATAGTATAATCTTCATAAATAGTATGAAAAACATAAAATTAACAATTCTTTGCATTTATTTTAGTGAGGGGGTTAAACTGCATTTATATTTTTGTATTGTTTTAACATAAATTATATTAAAAGCTATTTTTTTAAGGAATTAAGTTCTGTATGTATGTATTAACTGTAAGTATGTATTAACAGGGCTGTACACTGACATGTATTTAATTAACAAAATTTCAAATACATACATACATTTTTCCACTACATGTATTTATTTACATAAAGGGTTTGCGCCAAACATTGTATTAGGCATTTAAGTTTTGGTCAAAGAAATATATAACTTATACATACATATTTATGGTGTATATGTAGACTGGGTGTTTCCAAAGAAACTATTAATTTGTTCGTCATATTTCAAATACCTAACATTAAAGTTTTTTGTAATTAGTATTTCTAATATTTTTTTATATGTGGTAGTGTCATGCTGCTTTGCAGCCGAATTGCCAGCACGATCGCTAGACTGTTAACATTTTAAACTTTATTCTGTACTACTCGCATGACATATACTTTAGTATTTCTTGTATTATAAGAATGACTTTACCAAATAAAAACCTTATTAAATAATAATTCTATAAATAATACTCAAAGGTGACATAGACATCAATCACAGTACAGCCCAAACCACTGGACGGATCGGACTGAAATTTGGCCTACAGGAAGATGTTATGACGTTGGCATCCGCAGATTGGATTGGAGAAGAATTTTTAGAAATTCAAATTCTTGTGAAATAGGATGTTGGATGTATGGATTTCTTAGAAATTAAACGCGGGTGAAACCGCGGGGCATAGCTAGTTTTATGTAAAGATAATTCTATAATAATTTTACCGTATTAAAATTATACATATTTAATTTTATTTAAAAAACTAATTGTGAACGGCAACAGTTTGTTCATTCATTCTTAACTTTCTGAATATCACTTAAGCACGTAGACAGAGATTGTATTCTCTGTCTACGCTTAAGCATGTATCACATCACAAATTTTTGTCTAAGTGAGCGTGTTGTAGTCTAAATGAAATAGTGTGCTATAGGTACGTGTTTACCTCTCCTCCCTCAAATAATGGCAAAAAAGTTGTACTATGATCGTTTGTATGGCATCTCCATTGGTTATATGCTTTAAGCGTCAGTCTTTTATATTTCTGTGATTATGAAGCGATTGCTGCTGATTTTGAAAAACGCCAGTCATAAATGTGTAGAAAAATGAAAAGGCAAAAATAAAATACGAAATATATACAAAACATAGCAAAAGAAAATAAGAAAAAATTAAATTGCTTGTCGAGTATCGGCACACAAGCGTCCACTATTTTAATATCATAAAGTTCATTATAAAAATTGATTGTCTCTAAAGTCGATTTACGAAAGATCGTGACTCTATATCGCTAATCCCGCGGTCTCGCCTTAAATACGTTACCACATAAAAATAGTGTTATAGGTTTCGAAATGTAAAATAATCCCGAAAGTTTTGCTGGCGACACCCTAATCTACATTAATTTTAACTGTTAACTAGAATATTTATTAATAATTACATTTAAAATCGATTTTTAACTATATTTTGGATCTGCACTAGAAAATCACTATATTTAAAGTATAAAACAAAATCGATTTCCGTTGTCGGCTTTTAAAATTACGTAACTGATTTTGATGATGTTTTTTTTAATATTTTTTAATTCAAAAGGAGAGTTTATATGTATATTAACTCCATTTTTGAAGTCCAAAATCCACGCGGGTGAAGCTGCGGGTGGAAGCTAGTATAAAATAATCAATCTCGAAAGTTTTGTTGGTGACCCCTTAATATATATTAATTAGTAATTACCTAATAACTAGAATATTATTTACTAATAGTTACACTTAAAATCGATTTTTAACTACCTATATTTTGGAACTGCACTAGAAAAGAAAAAGAATGTTTTGTCTATGACGTTTTCGGTTTTCACCACGGTTGCGGCCACTAGCTATATGTGATTTGCGCTTTCGGTTAAAAAATTATAAGACTCATATCAAAACTTACGTCATACCTAATTGTGAATTTAAAAACAATTAAACTAATACAAATAAAAAGGTAAATATGATATGTACATAATACTAATTACTTGTAAAAAAACTTAACATTCTATGAAACCGATGAGTCGTCGGACGTCGACCGACGTTTGTCATGATTTCTATTCTCCGTTGGCATTTTATTTTTTGAATTTTGTTTTAGTCATATTATTTAGCTGTCATGATCTTTATTTAATGGTTTATATTATTTATTATTATTATTTAGTTCTTTATTGTGTCAAATGATCGAAAGTGGCACACCGCGTGAACCTATTTATAGTTGAATGTTTTTTTTTTGTGTTGTGTGTCTTCTTTAGACATAAATACGATTGAAATTTCCTGCCTTATATTTCAGTTAAAGTTTTCAAAATGGCAGTAAACGTTTATTCTACGAATGTAACATCGGAGAATCTTTCGCGGCACGATATGCTGGCGTGGGTGAACGATTGCTTGCAGTCCAACTTTGCAAAGATTGAGGAGCTATGCACCGGTGCCGCATACTGTCAGTTTATGGACATGCTCTTTCCCGGAAGTGTACCAATGAAACGTATCAAATTTAAGACAAACTTGGAGCACGAATATATACAAAATTTCAAAATTTTACAAGCAGGTTTTAAAAAAAAGGCTGTTGACAAGGTAAGTAATATATTTGCGTCTGTAATTCCACAGTTACATTTGCATAGATTTTCGAGAATGTGCCAAATTTGTTAAACTTCTACAAAATAATCATCCCCCCGTCCATGTGATAATGAAGGAAACTTTCAAAATATGATAATGCAGGTGATTTGGGCTGAGGCTTTGAATATTGTGACCAGTGATATCTAGTAGCCTCTAATATATTAAATTTTGCAGGTTCATTTAAGACATGATTTGCCTTTGTTCTATGCTATCAAAGAAATATTTTATTTCATATATAAAAAAATATAACTATTATACAACTAGAAATTTCTATTGAACGTAAGAAGTGAATCCTTTATTTTATAGTTACATTTGGGCAAAACAATCTGTTATTCTATATGTCAGTTATCTAGGTCAGCATACAAGTTTGAATTGTAATTTGACAATATCTTAACCAAATAAACCCAATATGCTCGTAGGAGTTTTGATTATATAATAAATAACTACTCCTACACTATTCGTTCAAAGTGTAAAGTTAGTGGGACTTTCCAAAAGGCCAATGTTTTAATACCCATGTTACATGCATATTGAGTCATTACATTGAGTATTTAGCTAGTTAGTAACTTTCATAAAATATAAATTTTAGTGCTACATTGTACCCAATCTACCAAAATACTGTTATATTTTTCTATGCCATTGACCATATGTGTCATGAGATATGAATGATTTTAATCTGATATATTATGTAGAGTAAGGAATAAATAAATGCATATGAGATTCCAACTCATTGTTGTTATCACAATATTGAATCATAAACTTCTTGAGTCATAATTTTCATATAAATAAATATTGATAAATACAGTTGTCCTTTTGACATGTCATCTTCTACATGTTTGTAATGGTTTTTATCATACAAATTTATAAACATTAAAATCCTTTGATGGGTTTTTTCAATGCTATTCTAAAGATATTCTATAGTTAATGAGACTGCATGATATGCAATAGAATTCTACATATGCAAAGTTTGGCAATGTATACAATACTTAAATGATTTATGAAACTTTGAATATAATTTTATAGGTAATACCAGTGGACAAACTAATAAAGGGCAGGTTTCAAGACAATTTTGAGTTTTTACAATGGTTTAAAAAGTTTTTTGATGCAAACTATGATGGCAGAGAATATGATGCTTTTGAGGCTCGTGGTGGTTTGACAATTGGGTCTGGGGCATGTGAGAGTGGTCTGCCCCTATGTACGGGTGTTGCTCCACCACCGCGCCCCAGACGTGCCGCTCCGCTACACCACTCTGGCAGTATGCATTACAACTCCTATGTGAAACGTTAAAATTTAGCACTTTTACTAGAATACTATAAAACCATTATATAAATTGACCTAGTACACATTTAGAATTCTAGATGCATGACCACAAAATATTGTTAATTTCTAATTTGATGTTCTTGTGTTCTTGTAAAAGTGGCTATTTTAATGTTCAACAGCAACAATATCTCAACTTCCTTAGTTGATACATGTTCATTTCGTTTTTTTTAATTTACTTGTGATTTATTTTTCTTTCATAGATAGTACCCATTGACAAATTGGTGAAGGGTCGTTTCCAAGATAACTTTGAATTCTTGCAATGGTTCAAGAAATTTTTTGATGCTAACTACGGTGGTACAGAGTATGACGCTCTGGCTCAGCGTGAGGGTTTGCCTATGGGGCATGGATCCGCAGGTGCCCCACCACGTGCAATGCCCGCAGTTGTAAAGAAACCGGCTGCTCCCATCGCTAAAGTCGCAGCTAGACCCCAAACCAGTACTATTTTGATTTATTATTAATTTAATTATTGGTTCTATTGCTTTATACTTATATCAAATATAAAACAATGCTATATAAAGCTTTATAAATTATAATTGACCATTAACAGTAATAACAAAATTCAGTATGAACCATTGCTTATATTGGTAAAAGAAATTATCTAAGTAATGTATATGAAATTCAAAATTTTATTAGCCAATTCTAATAAGGTTATTTTTTCTTTTCTTGCTTTCTTTAAAATATACTTATGCATGACATAACATTACAGTAAATTAGTTACATTATTGGTAACTGTTCTTATAAGCAGTCGCAGAAATGATTTTGAAAATTCAATTTTCAAGATTGAAATATTAAAAATTTTGGAATATACACAAATTTCAATAAGAATTCAAATTATATTATTTATTATAAAATTTCAAACATCAAGGATGAATGTTTTTTTAGTTGGGAATTAAACACCTATATTCAATGAATAAATGATATTTGCATAAGTGTATTATTAGAAATGTTTGATTCTTTGTTTAATAATCATATTTTCAGTTCTTCCTTCCTCATGTTCATATAGTTGTCATGTTTATATATTGTTATTGTATTGATAATGTAAGGAAAATTTGTTTGTCTGTCTACACAAATACTGTACTATTTTAATTTATTTCACTAAAACAAATGTACAATATTCCTACAAATTTTTGTACTAATAACGGGCTTACGAGCACTATTTAATTTTACCATCATGAGGTATAAAGCTGCGGGCAATAGCTAGTATTCTATGACTAATGCTGTATACAAATGTACATTGCCGAATAACATTTTTTTCTACCTATCATACAATTCTAGATTAATTTTTTACTAAAAACATCATAAAATGGTCATATTGTGGATCTTGGTAAGGAACTAGGAATTAGTTCCTATAATTGTACATTTTCACAACTTTCGTTCAATTAACAAAAGGCTGCAATATACCATTTTATCAAACAATTAATTTATCTCTAAAAAATTGATGGAAATAATGCAGTATTTTACTTCAAAAACCACTTGCGAGGCAGTTCAGAGTTCCTCATTTCATAATTTTAGAAACCATAGATTAATAAAAATGTAGTTTACTTGATACATAAACATAGTTAAAATTTGTAAAGAGATTACTTATTAATGTATGATGTCATTAACATTGAAAAAAGTGTTTTTCGTCATATTGTGTTCATCTGTGAACCAACTTTGCCCAGTGTTTAGATACAAAAATATTTTTGCGATAGTATCAATAAAAAATATGCATAAAAATAATTAAAGTCACTTGGCAAAGTTTTATTTTTTTCATTGATTCATTACGAATTTCGTTTCACAGTGTCTCTTCACAACAACCCAGTCGCGACATATGAGGGCCCTACTAAAAGTAATTTACTGCGTATTTCCTTAGTTGAATACGAAAATATGGAGAATTAAAATAATATTAAATTATATTTAAAACTTTTCAGTTGGAAAGGCTAACAATGCAGTAAGATCTCCCCCTGTTAACCTAGCAAGATTAAATCAAAGTGCAAAGGGAGATTCGAAAATAATTGACGAATTAAATCTTCAGGTAATGTTGGTACATAATATGATGATAATAATGTCCTTCTGGCCCAATTTCGGTTATGTGATTGACAAGTGCTTTTTTTATACACTGATTCTCCTATTTCGATAGGACCCTTACGACACGACTGTAACACCGCTAATTCCCTACTTTGGTCTGTTATTAGAAATCGAAACATTCCAATAACACTTGGTATGTCATAAATTTTTATATTTTTTGTATAGTAGCACAATTATTTACAGTTAAAGTCGAGTAGCCTATTCCGGTTTGGCTCTTACAAAACAGTTGTGTGTGGTGTATACCAGACTTGCCCTTGAATACAGCTGACTAAATAGTAAAAATAATGGATGACTAGTAAAAATAATCAGCTCATTGATTAAAGATTAACTTTGCCCGAATTGCCAATTGATAATTAATTAAAATCTTAATTTTCCACACCTGAAAATAATTTGCTGCTAATTAGTTAAAAAAAAACGAATTCGGTTAAATAATCGATTAGTAATTACTCGCATTGTCAACGCCAGCGTTTCTTAACCAGTCGTCCGCGGACTCGCAAGTAGGGGGTTTACCGATAGCTGTCGTCGTTTGAGATATTGGACTTATAAATCACTACATAGTATAAAAAAGTCGCTTTCCGCCGCACTGTGTGGTATTTGACCCCAAAACATGGCCAAAAATATTTTATTCTTCTAAAGGCTACATATGTGTATCTTAATACTATTCACGATAATTTCTTGATTATAGGGTTATAAATAAATAAAATAAAATTAATTTATTTCAAATAAAATAATATTCATATCGGTCACACATTATTAAAAATAGAAAAATCGAAATAAAATTAAATAAACATACAAATAAAAAAATAAAATGCTAATAAAAATAATTATCAATAATAGTAAATAATACAGGGGCTCGAATAAAAATAAAACGGAATTTGATATGGTATAAAAATATTTAATCTTCATTACTAGTTTCTAAATAAAAACTATTTATATTTTTTGGGTCTCTTTCAGATAACAGATTTAAAACATCTGAAGAATAGGGCTTTTTTTGCCTTTTCACCAAATGACGCATTTCTGTAATTACAGGATCCGAAGTCAAAAGAAGTCTATTGAGGACATCCATGTTACAGGCCACACGCGAAAACTTTCTTGAATAATTTAATCTATATGATCGAATGTGTTTATTCCGTACTTCCGCAGTCTCTTCCGATAATTCTCCTATAGGAATGATGACCTCCCTTATGACTTCGGCCCCGTGTCATAATACCTTGTGTAATGTTGGGGACATAGGGTAGAAACCATACAATGTCACATATAGTTCCGCTGCTGCTTGGCAGTACTTTTCAAATGCGTCTATGTTGATTTTAAGACCGCAGCATAATGAGTGCAGAATAACTTTAAGCCTGTAGGTTAATTCTTTGTCAACTCCTGTAATGGCCACCGATATTTCGTATTCTTTGAAAAAGAATCCAGAAGGGCCTGTTAACAAATAATAAAAAAGAAAATATAAATTACAATAAGTAGTATCACCAAAAAATAAAAAATAAAAAAGGGGGCGGTTGGGGGCGGCTATTTATTTCTTAAATTAATAAAGCACAAAATACTCTTTATTATACAATAGTTTTTTTAGCTTAGAAGTGTTCAGAAATATAACAAAACCCTTAGTGATTATTTTAGAATACACTTATTTCATGGATTTGAAAACACTCATGTTGTCAGGCATGTTGACAAAAATAGGGTATATTACCATTAAAAATAAGCAGTTTAGATAAAAGTACATACCTGGCAGACTAGAATCCATTGCAAACACTGTCCGTAACTCGTGAATCCACAAAATGACAATTTTTTTAAGAAAAGTAAATTTTGAGCTCATCGACAAATCACACGACACTACAGAGCGAACGGTAACTTCCGACGGGCCGTGTGGCGCGGTAAGGTACGCTGTCACTCTTTCAGTTGCGCCTTTTGATACAGTAACTACCTGGCTTTTCGTAGCAATAAACTATGAAGGTGGGAACCGAGTTTAGAAAAAACCCTTTTTGGCCAGGTTTTGGGGTCTAATACCACACTGTGCGCCGTCTGGGTGTCTGTATGCGTAGATCTTTAAAATTACGCAACAGTTATTGATGGGGTATTTTTTAATAGATAGAGTGATTCAAGAGGAAAGTTTATATGTATAATAACTCCATATTTGAAGTCCGAAATCCACGCGGGCGAAGTTGCGGGCGGAAGCTGGTTAATATATCAATTCAGGCATTGATATTGAGACATGTATTCTCATCCACATAACATTGTGTTACGAGTATTAAGAAATAAAGAAATATTTAACAATTGGAATAAGACTTGACATTACAACTAAGTAATAACATCAGACTACTAAGGTTTATGATGTGAAATTTATTTCTAAAATAATCTTTGTAAATAAATGAGAGTTAAACTTTCTTTTCCAAAGTTCGATACTTGTAAACTATAGAAATCACACAATTAATTCGCGTACACGTAGGTATATTGTATTTTTAATAAATAAATGAAAAAGCGTGACTTTTTACCGTTGTCACGCGATCCCAGACATCATTGACGGTCACAGTTTGTAACTTTGTAGAAACCTCGGTTTTCCATGGATCCAAAAAGCAGCACCTTCACGTTAATACCGTCCTTTAAGGGCGTCGTCTCTGTAGACTTGAAAAGGCAAACCTACTTCTTTTTAGCCCCTTTTTCATACATTTATACATAAATAATAAATATAATTCATTAAGTATAATATGTAATAATATATTTCTAATAACAGGTCAATGAATTAAAAGCTACAGTGGATGGTCTTGAGAAAGAGAGAGATTTCTATTTTGGTAAATTGCGCGACATAGAAGTGATCTGTCAAGAGATGGAGGAACAACACAATGGACCAATCATCCAGAAAGTTTTGGACATCTTATATGCAACAGAGGTAAGCTTATACCATCAAAATTATAAATGTAATGACTATTATATACCTATACTTAGATAAGAACTCTTTGACGACCAGGCTGGCGCAGTGGTACAGGGCTCGGAAAAGTGGAGCATGTTGCGTCATGGATGTTTATCTATGTGTTGTATTTATTTCTATAATAAAAATCTTAAATATATAAAATTTCTTAAATTTATAAAACATTAAATATATTCCGTTGTCTAGTACCCGTAACACAAGTCTTTACGGTACTTAGCACGGGGCTAGGATAACGCGGTGTGTAAAGTCCACAGATATTTATTATTATTATTAGCATTATTTGCTCTTACACTCGAGCAGCACGTGTCAACGACAGAGATAACTTCAGCTGTCGACAACTTTCGGCGGTAGACGTCGCCGCGTCGACGTCAGCCGTCTTTGGAATATGCTATATATATCGACCATTTCAGCTTCAAAGATCAGTGGTCGGTCTATATTCTATAGGTCGACGTGGCGACAGCTGATGTCGACGCGGCGACGGCTGACGTCGACGTGCAGTCGACCCACCGACGGCACGTCGACGGCTAAGGGTCAATTCACACCAAAAGCGCGGCGAAGCGCAGCGAAACGAAACGCAGTTTATGTGTCATATGAATTTCAACTTTATAATAATTGCTATAATACTTATTATCGCATGAGAAACTCGAACGAGTCGCGCGGATTCCCGCGAATGCGCGAGACTTCGCTGGAATCCGCGCGGAAGTCGCGAGAATTCGATAATAAGTACTACAGTAATGAAAATAAAGTTAAAGTTTAAAGGTTTTATATGACACTGAAAATGCGCTCCGCTTCGCTGCGCTTCGCCGCGCTTTTGGTGTGAATTGACCCTAAGTTACCTCTGACACGTGCCGCTCATGTGTAAGACCTCTATGTCGTATCTTCAGATATGTCTTAGCTGGTTTAAATTTGATGTTCTAGTAACTAAAAAAAAATGTTGGTGAAGTCGACAAAGGCGCACTTTATTAGTAATGAACTGTGCTTGTATTTTATCAAATTCATGTTTTTGTTGGCAATTCATTACTCTATATACAGAATTAAATTAAAAGAATCTATTATAAATCACAATAAATTTCATTTTTTATATTTACTGAACTGTAATTATAGCAATAACTTTCAGTTTTTAGACGCTTAAGGATGACAGGGTTCGAAGGATATGTAGGGGACACACACACATGTAAATGACTTTTTGTGATTTATTTCAATATTTCAAGTTTTTAGTTGATTCAGGCAAAATCTGGTAGAAGATTTTATGTTTTGGTTTCATTTGTCTGATTTAAGTACTTACCTATATAAATAAACCATCAAAAACATTTTAGTTTCTTTTTTAAGTCATTTAATTTTTTTTAATCATAAGATACCAAGTCAACATGACTTTCATACAAAATGGATATGTATTAAACTTGATATATATCCCTGGCTTAAGTAGTATGTATATTGTCCTTCCACGCAAATATCAAGGTTTTATGTGCAAACAAGAGGAAATATAATAAAAATTTATTTCCACAGGACGGTTTTGCTCCTCCAGAGGAAATAGATGGAGACAACCCCCATCCCCCTGAAGAAGACGAGTATTAAAATTTTTAAAAATATTATCAATCGTATCACTGTGCTCTTTGTATTATATATAAATCGAAAGTATATCGCTTATAATGAACAGAATTGAGTGCTTCGTATTTCACAGCCATTAAGTCGTAACTGATCATTTGTTTAATCGATTTTTATAACTGTGCATCTGTCAATGTCAAAATAGTTTTTATGGTCTATAAAATCGGTTTATTAATTTAATAGTCGTTAAATTATGTTCTAATATTAGCTATATTTAATTATTTTGATATATTGCGGTATTAATTTATAATACTTTACATGCTAATTTCCAAAATACAATTAAAAGTAACAAAAGTTCGTTTTTTGTCTAGGTTTGTAAAAAAAACAATCAATATACAAGATTGATAAAAGCGAGAGGCATTAAATTAAACCACATATATTATAAGTTCCTACCGTTAATCCAAAATTATTAAAAAAAGTTTACGACAATTATACGAAAATACTTTTTTCAAACAAGTTGAAACAACAAAGCAAAAAAAATATAATAATGCTTTTTACCGGGCGGCTACAGCGAGCACGGGGTGAATGACCCCGGCCGGCCGTAGTTTTCGTTTTCGAAGAGGTAGTGCCACACTGCATGCTTGCATGCAGTCGAATTGGGCCGGCACGACCGGGTAGGTTCCTCTCGCTTACACGAGACTGGCGTGGCAGCCGGTGGCCCATGGAGGTGGGAGGTGAAAGGAGGGCAGCGCATCTGTATAGCCTCTATGCGGATGTTTGTGGGCGTCGGTAGTCATGAAAATGGCTCCGGCTGCTCGTTTGCCCTCCTATATCATAAAAAAAAGTCGACTATGCGTGTACGTAGTGAGAAAAATCTTTAAAAAAATCCTGTGGCTAAACTATTGCTCCAATTAATCTGATTTTATTTGTGTAGCCTGGAAATGATACACCAAATATGTGGTTTCATTTAATGCCTCTCCTTTTTATCAACCTTGTATAACTACAATCACCGACCTAAACGTTTACATTGGCTACAAACTTCTAAAAATGCACAGTTACATAAATCGTATAAATTTTAAGGCAAGTAAGGACAGTGGCCCGAAAATGGCTTAAGTGATGTTCCTAGAGTAAACATTTAGATGATAAAAAATATATCACTTGTATTTTAACGGTAGTGTTTATGTATATACGATAAATTCGAAGAAGTAATACACACACGGCTGTGTTATACATAAGTGCATGTAGAGTCCGACTTCAGTTTTAGTGCAGCGACAATTGATCTGAACGTTAGTCTCTGGTTCTTAGGGTTGCTAGAACAAATTAACATTATACTGAACTAAATTGATTAAATACACAGCTTGACCTTTTTAATAAAATAATAATAACTATTCGAACCAGTTACTAAACTTAATCAGTGTCAAATTAGTCGCTTTTATTTTACATTATACGCTGGCCTGTACAATAAGTCGATACGAAATTCTTTGTTTGTATGTCTGGCAGAATATAATGAAATGTATTCATTATCTTCTGTTATAATTCGCAATGGTGCAAACGTCTGCGGATTGTTTTGTATGTTAATGTGCATTTAATAGGTTGTTAAATATAAAAGAGAATTTTACTGTTATATGTTTCTACTATGTCAAAAATTCGGTAAAAATGTTAATAGACTAAATACTCGTAATGACACAGATCTGAATTGTGGTTTGTTAAGATGTTTGACAAAATTAACAACGACTTATATTATGATTTAAATGTATTTGATCTATTCAGATGCTGAGTTTATTTTATGATAAGAACTAAGTAGTTCGTGTGGACTATCAAACACCACTAGCGTAGAGCCTTTTTATTTCAATATGATCCGAAAAGAGCACTAACAATAAATTGTAATAAAGAATATTAATTATTAGGATGGTATTCTGAAAGCCCGTTGTTACATTTAGTACTAATGACTTGGTAAACAACCCTGGTTAAAAATTGTGTACAACTAATTTATTTACTTTTAAACATTCGTGAATTGCCTTATCTGCATATAAAAGCCTCTTGTTTCAGATTCTGAAAGTCTTATTAAA
The DNA here is from genome assembly GCA_001625245.1 of Calycopis cecrops. NCBI lineage: Eukaryota > Metazoa > Arthropoda > Insecta > Lepidoptera > Lycaenidae > Calycopis > Calycopis cecrops. The sequence continues at coordinate 58,017 of LUGF01029521.1, read as the reverse complement.
ATAAAATATATCCATACAATATTATTTTTTATTTCAAATCTTATGATATGTCGAAAGGTTGAATAAGTAATTAAACAACATAAAAATGCCTCATGGTCTAGTGGTATATACATGTTCAACCAGAGTAAGATTTCGGGTTCGAATCACGAGTTCAAAGTGTTGTTGTAATAACAGTCAGGACTCGGAAAGATGGCGGTGTAAGACCCCCGTGCCTCTGAAAGCACGTTAAGCCGTCGGTGCTGCTTTGATTTCTCTCTGTTTTTATAGCACTGCAGTGCAGTGTCATCATAATATGAGACTAGTTTTTTTTAAGTTTAAAGAGACACTCTTAGTGGAAGCCGACGCCATGTCGGGGCTGGAGCTGAAAAGCTCCAATACGCTCCGGCTGTTCACGCTAGATCGTGACGTTGAATCTTAAAAAGTACGGGGCTAACTTCACACTCATACACGATGCCCGTTTCCGGGTGAACTTCGCGCAATACCGGGCTGCGAGCGAGCGCACAGTCCGTTCCATGTTTTTGGCTCGCTTGCACGTTTCATTTATGCTTCTGCGCAGATAGCTATTACCAGTGTTTCCGTTGTGCTCAAATCAACTTTAATGCTGCTAAACTATTACCCAAATAACTAACTAGCATTGCTTTGTCGGCTCAAATTATTTAATAGCTTATTGTGTGGTGTGGTGTGTTCGAGAGACGCGGCACTTTACTTGGACTTCAGGTGAGTCAGCTTTCCCAACTACACCCAAAATTACCCTTATCCTATTCTCCCATATTCCTTATCTCAGCCCTTCTAGAGACGACAGCCATCCCAGCGTCGTCACCGGCTTGTAGGTGACTGGGGAGTTCGCAATCGACTGGAGTTTTCGGCCGTACAGTCGTCAACTAAGACGATAAGGGGAAAGCTCCAGAGACCATCCCACCATCAAACATGCTGGTAACTCCACCAGGGGCATCACATCGGCCACGATGCTCGGAGTGGTAATCGACTCAAGTCTGTCCTTTGCACGGCACGCAGTAACCATAGGGGATAGGGCGGCAAATTGCTTCGGCAAGATGTCCCGGGTATCGGCGACGTCAGGGGGGGTCCGATACGGGGCGCTTCGGCTCCTGTAACCTTGAACCTTTGTGGCGACTGTGACGTATGCTGCGGAGTATTGGTACAAGCGCGCGTCCCTTCACGTTGTGCGTGCCCTCGAAGTGGTACGTGCTGGCTGACTAGGCGCAGTGTGCGAGTCCGGGAGTACCAGAGAAGATCTCAAGCCTGCCAAACTCAGTATAATGGCAGGTGCGGTGGGTCACGTCGAACCACGGGCGGAAATTATATCGCTTCTCTCCGGACGTGTCGGAGAGACATGAGACAACTTGGGTCGAGCCCGACTACGAAGTGTCTCAGCTGCTCATTGGTCATGGTTGTTTTAGGAGTAACCTACGTAGGATGGGCCTCTCGGCCATAGGGACCTGCTAATGTGGCGAAGCAGTAGAGGAAAACGTGCATCATGCACTGTGGGAGTGCCAGCTTTGCAGTGACGCGCGTAGAATCTTGTTAGACGGTGTCCAAATTTTTGGGGCGGGCCCGGTGTATTACTGTAACCTCGTTGCATCTGAGGCCATCTTCAGACCGCTTCGCAACTTCGCGAGATCTTGGCACAAGGCCAGAAGCGCGATGGAACGTGATGGAGCGCAAGGAGCGCATAATGCGTAACAGCGAGACTACTGAGCTAGATTTGTAGATCTACCACAGTGCGACCTCTCGGCACGACACCGAAGGCGTAATGTGTGGCGTTCGCCCCAGAATGGGAAGAAGGGCAATCAAGGGACAGGTACTGGAAAAGAGAATATGTAGGGTGCGAAACGTGCACCGAAGGGAGCAACAAACCAAGGACAGTAGGGTGCACAGACCCGCGATTCGTCTCGTATAACCGCGAGGTTGAAAGGGCCATGGGATGGTGGAGGGTCCTGCTCGTTTGTCCTCCTATGCTATAAGAATAAAATAATAATAATTACATTTTGTTTAAACTCTAAAGTGTCTCTTCAAGTTGAATTTTTATATTGCTATTTTGGATATTTAATAAGTTCTCGCAGTTGTTGTCCAATAATTTCTTTTTCTTTGTTGACTATGGCTCAAATGATACCACCATGAAGTGACAGTTATGAGGTCGCATTTCCAGTTCGCAAGTTTCCGGTGGCCCATAGTAGGGCAAGAAAAAAGGAGGACAATGCATCTGCGAAGTAATTAGGTAAATGTTTGTGGGCGTCTGTAGTCACTAAGGCTCTAATTGCTCGTTTGTCCTCCTATACTAAAAAGAAGGCTATAAGATAGGCAAAACAGAGTACCTTATTTTGATGTGAACCATCTGTTGGCGACAGCAGTTAATTTGATTGTTGGAGCGGCGACGCATTGATTGGTAAAGCTTTAGTTTATGAACTTGAAGTCGCTGTTACTTTTCGTGCCATGTCTAAAACGCGCTATCTAAGACATTTCTCGAATACTGACGCTCGACGCATTGTTAGCTGGGCAATGCTTTTTATCTTCCAGGTATCTAATGACTAAAATTAATATTAATATAATATTGTGAGTATCAAAATGAATTGTTTCAAGTATCCTTCTCAATTTGGGGCTGCCATGCGCATATTTTTAAATTTCGCGCGTTTTTTCAATGTCTGTTTTCGTTAGACAGAGTCTAGTTACAATGACCTCAGACACGCTCTCAAGACAAGTAATATTTGCTAATAGGTTGTAATTGTAGTGGGTAGGTACCTACATGATTTTTACTATGAACAATAAAGCTTGGAATTAGAAATTCATCGATTATATGTACGCAGACATATGGACACGGTTGGTCATCCATTCGATGAAGCATATTCAGTTAAAAATATACAATAAATATTGAGTGTTTCACATGCTTCACACATCCATAACACAACATTAATATTGTACAGAATGGAACTTAGAGCGCTATGTAATAGGCTGTGGAATGTGGGGCATAGATTACACATTATCTTTAAAAAAATATTCGTTTCCTCACGCTATGAAATCTGCATATTGCACCGGCAAGGGTGGGGTAGAATTCAAATGCCAATTGTTTTTAGAAATATTCGTGTAAAATGCGTAAATTATACCTATGCTATGTATAGTATCTTATGATAAAACTTCTATCTGCAGTTTTTTTTATTGCTATTTTATTTACCTTACAAATTAAATAAAAAAATACAGCATTTATGTTTAATTTTTAATTTAACTTAAACTACGATATTAAACTGAAGGTAAAAAATAGAAATAAATTATTATTCAAAAATATTTAAAAATGATCTCGATGAAAATGTAGAAAACAGAAAAAAGGAAAGAAGGTTACGCCTTAGCCTCTTTCAATAGGAAAAAAAATCTCCACAGACCGAAGAAGGAGAAGAAAGTAAATAATTTTTGAAAGACCATGCTGTATTTTGAAAATTTTAATTTTGGCGTGGTTTTGAATATTCTTTCGTTTGAACTATGAATATTTTGTAATAATAATTTAATGTTTTGTTAATCATGTCGTTTGCTACGCGCCTATTTATTGGTAACCTACCAGAAAACATTAATCAGGATGCTTTGCGTCAGGAATTCTCTGCGTATGGAGATGTAACCAATTTAGATGTAAAAACAAAACCTGGTGCTGAAAATGATAAAAAGACATTTGCATTTATAACTATCAGTGCTTCTAATTATAATGTCGAGACTTGTAAGTATTACTTACTTGTTTGTGATAACTGTTTACTTCTTCAATTATTATCTTTTTTATGAATTTAAGCTTTGTTCTTTAATTAAATTATACTACTATACAATGCTTAAGAATGCTATAATACCAGTCCCTTATGTACAAATTTAATTAATGCAAGTGACGTGTATTAATATATTTTAATTGGAATTCTAATTCCTGATAGTCAATGTTAAATACTATTGTAATACTATTGTAAACCTAAATCCACTTGGTCGATAGAAATGCCATCTGCTTATAGAATGCAGATGGCATTGAACATGGCAGATGAAGTTTTCAGGTCACTAAATATGATAAATAGAGAATTTAAATGTAAATTCATGTCATATACATTTTAGCTGTTTTTTTACAGGTATCAAAGATTTTTCTGATAAAGACTTCTATGGACAAAAGCTATATGTAACTAGAGCAAGAGAGAGTTTCTTGGAAAGGCTGCAGAGGGAAAGAGAACAAGCACAAACAAATAGTCCCTATAAGGTAGTCTTAGGTTTTCATTTAGACATTTTAAATGTGAATGTTTCATGTGTCTCTTTATTTATTGCATGCCTTAAGCGCGAGCGTAGGTATGCTCTACTCTCGCCTAAAAATCTGGGTTCGGTCAGAGTTTTATTTTAAATAAATAATAATATAGTGCTTAAAGTAGGTTGGCCTTCATACCACAATAAAAGAAAACATCAATGGTCATTTTTCTAAACAATAAACAGCAATCCAACCCACAATTTAGATAAAAAAATGAATTTTTCAGAAAAAATTCTATGAAAAACATATAACATTCTAGCTGTAATCACCATAACTTTTGAAAAACACAACTAATCGATTTAAATTTTATTTCAATAGGTCCGTAAATCTATTGTGACGAACTGATTAGAAAACCATAACTCAATTATTATTCGTTTTATTGTAAAAAATCAAATGTGTACTGTTGAAACTAAAAAATTTACATCTTAGGCAGTCTTGTATACAAATACACAGAGTAAACGTCAAAAATGTGTCAACAGTGAGCTTTACTCTGAGAGTAAAGCCACTTGAGACGTTATTTTCACAACGTTAGAGTGTATAATTGAATAAATCGCGTTCGCGCACTTAAAACATTATGGTAAGAGACATTCTTTATGGTTAAGTTTTAATTGCGTCATTCATATAAGCTGCCAGCACAATTTTATTAGTCTAACGTTTATTAATTTCTCGACTAAAATTATGTAATTTATATTGGTAATAATCGCTTTTATCTGAAGCAGTTTTTATTTTTACATTATGATGTCTAATAAATATAAAATAACTTATTTTCTTTAAGATTCAAGTTTACCATAAAACTATTTGAAAATTAAAAATAAAAAAGCAATTTTTGGTGAAAAACGTATATGTTATCATGAGTATCTAATTTAAATAACATACGTATGACACGAGTGCTTAAGGCATGCACATTTGGTTTTACTAAACTTTTAATATATTTTGTTATCTTTAAAGATTATTTAAGTCTGTTGTTACAGAAAGCTGCAAAAATCTTTAAATTATATTCAAATTACTTAAATTGTAATCTAGTGGTATAGGTATTTGTAATATGTTAAAAAATAATTGCTCTATTGGTTATAATATTCAAAAATTGCTCTTTCTCTCTCTCTGTAATTGTATCTTGGAAAACATGCTTAGACTTAATTTATTATACTTAAGTGACATGTAGATGTAATGATTTTATTTCAGAATGTTCCTGAAAATATAGTACCAATACAAAAGCCAGATGCAAGAATAGCTAGGAATGTAAATCACAAACGAACATTTAATGAAGATGATGCATTTGATGATCAGGAAGAAAAAAATAAAAAAGAGACCAAAGGACCGGATTCTATGTTCAATGCAACAGGTTGGGAAGAAAATCAAAACAAGGTTTCTAAGTTTAATGCAACAAGTTGGGAAGAGAAGCAAAACAAGAGACAGGTTTCTGAGTTCAATGCAACAAGTTGGGAAGAAAAGCAAAACAAGAAACAGGATTCTAAGTTTAATACAACAAGTTGGGAAGAAAAGCAAAATAACATTTCTAAGAAAAAGAATTTGGATTCTTATAAATCTCAGCCTCCCTATAATAATTTGAAAAATGTATTACCTCAAGATGGGGACAAAAAGTTTGATGCGGACAGGAAAAGGTTAGAGTCCATTAAAAGAAAGAGGCAGGAGTTTATGGAGAAGAAAAAAATGATCAAAACTGGATTTACTAGTATAGTAAGTGCCCTTTTTATGGTAAACTGGCTGTGCCCTGCGGTTTCACCCGCGTTAATTTCTAAGAAATCCATATAAACTTCAACACCCCATTTCACCGCCCTTAGGGGTTGAATTTCTAAAAATCCTTTCTTAGCGGATGCCTACGTCGTAACATCTACCTGGATGCCAAATTTCAGCTTGATCCGTCCAATTGTTTGCGCTGTGTGTTGATAGATGGCTATGTCACGTTTGAGTTTTATATATTATATAGATAGAGATAATTATATGAACAATTAAGGTTAATGCAAATAATTTTCAGGATAAACCAGCCAACAAAAAGGTGATTTTCTCAGACACTGAGGAAGATATAGGTAACCATGGAAATCAAACATTAAATCATGATGTGAATACTTTGAAACGCAAAGTCAATTTATTTGACAATGCTGAAAGTGGCTCTGAAAGTGACGGTGAAACTAATTTTAATATGAAAAAACAATTTGAAGGAAAGAAAGGACAAAAGGTATATATCATCTTGTAATATTAACTATTTTTAAAAAATAAAATTCTTAATAAATATAATGTGGATGTTTGAGTGCATTGTTAATCTTCAAAAGGCTCCAGTCTTACTGACCATTTATTCCCTTATACTTCATGTATAAAAAAAAGGTTCTTATTGTATCTCAAGTACATAATATGAATCGCTGAGTTACAAATAAAATGGTGATGATTGATTTAAACAAAAATATAGACGGCATACTTAATAAATATATTTTATATTATTATTTTAGGTACTAGAGTTACAATCAAGGTACAAAGCTGATAAGAGATTTACTTTAGATGAAAGATTTGTTGAGAATGGCCAGTCTGAGAATGAAGAAGATGATCATGAAGCAGTTGATTTGGAACAAATTGATGAGAGATCCAAACAATTAGACATATTGCAAAATGTGCTGGGTGTTTCAATAAAAACAAGAACTTCTGATGTAAGAGACAAAACAAAGTAAGAAAACATATAAAATTATTAATTATTACAAACTATAATTCAAGTCAAACATATAAAGTTATAAATTACAGCTTCTGTGAATAATTAGAAAAATAAACCATTTCTTAATTTTCACTATATAAATTATTCTAAAAAATATATTTTTCGTTGAAAATGTTTATTGCAACAAGGATTTCGTCACCATCTTTAGAACATGACATTGCATAATTTGCCTTAATTTTTCAGAATGAAACCTGGTATGTTACGTTTTGACCCAAATCATCCAGACCATATGAAATTCTTGGCACCTGTTGAACAGAAGTCAGAATCTAAGAAATCAAAGAAAAAAAATAAAGGATTACAAGATGAAACTCCAGAAACAGTTCAGCCTGTCGTAGAGAAAGTTGAAGTTTCTAAAGATCAGTTTTATAAAGTAAGCGACACACTAAAAGAGGCTATAACACAACCTAAAGAGTTTAGCCTCAGAAGTTTATTTGCCAAGGACAATGCTAATGATGAAGGTAAGGTCTATACTTAATTACTTTACAGCAAATATCAGCTCACTGCAGGGTATAAACACTAACGCCCAGAACATGAAAAGAATAATTTGAGTATATCTAGCATTTGCAATTTAATCCATTTTTCAGAACCATCACAAAGTGCGGACTACATTCCTATAGTAACTAATAAGGAAAAGAAAGTGCGAAATCCTTTAGATCCTGGTGAAAAAAATCCATTTGTATATGATTCTTCTGACTCAGAAAATGAAGAGGAGAAAAAAGTTGATAAAGCCACGGATCATAAAAAAGCAGAACCGAAAATTGTATGGAAAGAGAAACTATTTTTTGTTAACAATGATGAACGATTAACAGGTATATTTCTCTAAGTTTACTTTTATAATTTTATGTTACTGAATGTCTGGAAAACCTCTGGTTTATAATTTTTGTTCTTATCATTGTTACTACGATTCTCAAAAATAGATAGATTTTGCAAATTATGTACAATATTTTGTGCCTAAAATACTTCTTTAACTGCATAGAGAAAACTGTATATTTTATATTAAAGTTATTTTATACTTCTTTTACAGATGGTCTACTTTTCTTTACAAAGAAAAGTGATAATGAAGCTCCTAAAGATAGAAGAGAATTGAAGTCAATAATGAAAAAGAGGATCTACAACAAGGAAAGAAAGAATAATATGTTTAAGAAAAAGATTGGTGGAAGAAAAAAGACAATGAAAAAATCTTTCAGAAAAAAAAGCTGATTATACTTGAATTAAAAATGTTTATGTTCAACTAATTTTGTTTATTTAAAAATTTTTAACAACTTTTCACTTAAACTATTTATCTTCTCTTCCATGTTGGCTTCTTTCTCGCTCCCGGTTGTCCTGGCTTCTTTCTTTCACGTCTCCTATGGTCTCTAGTCAGCAAACCTGCCACTTGCATGGCTTCCAAGGTCTGCTGGTCAACAAAACTTCGTAGACCCCAGGCTATTCCCCATCTTATAGCACCCGATTGACCCGATGGACCACCTCCTTCAATATTACATTCAACATCCACTTTATCTTGCATACCAGTAAAAATGAGCGGAAATACTACTTGTTCTCTGGGTTGCACATCCTCAAAGTATGTCAAGTCTTGTCCATTTATTGTTATCTTTCCAGTACCGGGAGATCGAATAGTCACATCACCACGGGCTTTTTTACGCAAGCACTCATATGTGGTTATAAATGCTCGACCGTTTTCGTCATAGCTAGGCTTTGGTATTTCTAAAGCAAACTTTTGAGTTGCAAGGGGCCGTCTATACTTTTCTATAAAATCTTTATGCTTATAGGAATACGGCAAGGCAATCAGCCTCTCCATAGCCAACTTGAAGTTATCATATTCCAAATCATTTATTTGTTCAACTAAAGTTATTTCCAATTGGTCCTTTGTAAGCCACACACTGGAATTTAAATCAATGGTGGCATTTGGATCTGCAGTTGCTTTCTTTCTTATTACTTTATCCTCAAATGCATATAAGTTTTGAATGTTTTCAGCTGCATCATACAACAGTTTGAAGAAATTAGGTTTTCCAGTGTAGAAGAGAAAATGATGAGGACGTCCAGCTTCATCAAATTCTGCTGCTTTGCGAGCAGGAAATACCTCTTCTGGAGGTTTCATCATTGGACGTGCAGCGGGATCATAAATTCCACTGGGAAATAAATATTCAATAGCTCTATCGACATCTTTTTGAGTAAACATTTCCGGATCTTCTCCCATCATATTGGCAAGATGTCTTTTGCCTATATCGTATTGGAATTGTTCCTTTTTCATGAATTCGTCGTGCTCTTTTGCTCGTTCTAAATACGCTTTCATGGCCTTACTGATTTTCTTCTTTTTATTTAATGTCTCCCAATCTGTAATATCTTTGTAATATTGATCATTTGGTGTTACGTTACTGCTGAATTTAGAAATATGTGATATTCCATTCTGTAACACTGGATAATATAATTTTGGAATAACACATCTAATGCTCATTTTAATGGCGAGCGACATCTTAATAAATTAATTATTATTTTCTTAATTAAATAGTTTATAACATTCTAATTTTTAGGTTCTTGTTTTAGTAAAATAAAAATTTAACCAAAATCAATCTCAAGAAAGCCATCAATATTTTCGACTTGACATTTGTGACAGCACAGAGCAAAGTACTGGGAATGTGACAGTTTTAGTTTTGACATAAGGCAAGATTTTTTTACAGAGACGAAAACTTCCTAGCAGACATTGTACTTATTATTATGATAATAATTATATGTAATTTAGGAACGTTTTGAATTTCTTTGATCATTTGTTGGTCATTGATTTTTCAATATAAATCAAAAAGCCTCATAATTCATGTTTTAAGATGATGAGTTAAAAAATCTATTTTACATAATTTTGCGTTCTTTTTGGTTTTTAAATTATCCGAGAACCGTATACAGAGTTCGAATCATGTCTCACGGCATTATACAGTCCCTGGCCAAATTATTAGACGCACTGTAATTTTTTAGATATTTAAGTATTTAAAACGATTTTTACTGTAGTATTTTTATATTTAAACATAAATACTACAGTAAGTTACTTGACAGATTTATTAAATACTTCCTAATTGTATTTATTTTGAGGTATGGCATTACTATGGAACACTATTGACAAATGAACGTAAAGGCGAGTGGAACAGGTCTGTACAAGTACAAACCTGTTCCACTCGTATTCTCGAGTGTATTTGGTGTAGACGTGATTTTGTTGATAATTGCATTTTATTTACTTGTTTCTTAGTTTTATGTGACGAACTTATTTATATATTTGGTGTAAACATTTTATATAGTCATTTTCAACATGGGTAAAAAAGGCGATTTAACACCACGTAAAAAAGCAGAAATAAAGGCCCTCGTAAGCGCAAAAAAATTCTCAAACCGAGAAATATCGCGAAGACTGAAGGTGTCTGAAGCCAGTGTACGTCGCATAAAGAAAAAAATTGAGTCGGGGGAGGAATTGAGCCCAAAACGAAAGAAGAGATGCGGTAGAAAGCAAGGACGTTAAAAAAAAGGCGGACGGAATGTTGCCTAGAAAATATTGAAGCATTAAAATTGTGACAATGTATTTATGTCTGCGCGTGTAAAGGGTTACTAGTCATAAGAAAAATTACCCATCTTTTTAAATAATTTGAATACATATTTTTGAAGTTCTATTGACTTACATTTTTTTATTTGCTGTTATTTACCATCCAGAACGGTTATAGACAGGTATTTTGTGGTGGTTTAATGGTTTAATACTACCGTAGCGCGAAATTCAAACAAAGTAGTTTTTTATCGCTTGGTCGAGATATATAAAATAAAAAATAAAATAAATAAAAATATTTGTGAGACTAACACTACCATACACAAGATGTAAGAACAAAAATTAAACAAGAAAAACAAAACGAAAACATAACAATAATAGTAAAAAAATATTTAGCCCAATTCAGGGTAAATGAAAATGTTAATTGTCTGACAACATTAATTGTTTGGAAAACATTTACGAAAACAATAAAATTGCGGAAATAAGCTGGATATATTCCTTGCTTACCTATGAAAAGTGATCCCCTGGCTTTTTTTATGTGAAACACTATTGTTTCCACAGCTTTTTATTACATACGACGGCATCTCGAATCACGTGTATTTTCTAAAAATTGTCAAACATGACAACGTCTCCGGCATACTATAGTACAAAGTCAGCTTACTCTGGGGTTTTAGTTATTGTATGAAGAGACTCCGTCCGCCTTTTTTTTAACGTCCTTGGTAGAAAGCCTATTTTTACTCCGAGATCAGAAAGATGTTTAAAGAAAATTTGCATAGAAAACCGATTTGCCACCACGAAAGTAATAAAATCACAACTCCAAGAAGCAAATGTAAATGCTTCTGAACGTAGTGTTAGAAGAAAATTAATTGATTTAGGTTTTAAGGCCTGCCGACCTGCCAAGAAACCCAAATTAACAGCTGCAATGAAGGCAAAACGACTCAAATGGGCTCAACAATGGCGTGATAAAGATGTGGACTTCTGGAGATCGGTAAGCTGTTATAATTTTATTAAGAGGAATACTTCTCATAATTCTCTATGAAACTAAGCAACGTTTGTATTTTTTTCTGTTGTTTTCAGGTCTGTTTCAGTGATGAAAGCACATTTGAAATTTTAGAAAATAAAGCTCAATATGTGCGGCGTCGTCACGGAGAAAAGTTTCATCCTGATTGTGTGGTACAGACTGTAAAACATCCCACTAAAGTTATGATTTGGTCAGTCATCAGTGGCAAAGGTACTGGACGTCTGTACATTGTGAAAGGCATGATGAGACAGGACCAGTACAAAGAAGTACTACAAAACCGATTGATTCCACAGCTCAAAGACTGGTTTCCAAATGGAGAACTCTTCATTTTTATGCAGGACGGAGCTCCCTGTCACACAGCTCGGTCTGTTAAAACATTTTTAGCAGAAAATAACATCCCCTTGTTGGACTGGCCGGGCAACAGCCCCGATATGAATCCAATTGAGAATGTGTGGGAGCTCATGAAAAGAGAAGTGGCTAAAGATGTGATAACAAACAAAACACAGCTCTTAGCAAAGATAATACATGTCTGGAATCATCATCCTCAAATGCAGGAGACGGTACAGTCATGCATTAATAGTATGCCACGCCGAATTGAAGCTATCATAGCGGCTAAAGGGGGCTCAACGAAATACTGAAATCGACACATTTTAATTCAAATGTTTTTCCGTTCCTAATAAATAAATATTTTTCTATATTTTGATATTTAATTTATGTTTTAAAGTTAGATAAATAAGTAAACAATAAAAGAAATTACAATATATCGATCAAAGATCATAATTTTGCTTAATATTACCTGTTACTTAACATTTAGTATAAAATCTTATAGTGCGTCTAATAATTTGGCCAGGGACTGTACATACTGTATTATCTATGGCAATATACTCAGTAAATTAGACAAATCTGTTTTTCAAGCGAGGGTACCGATGGTGGATATACCAATTTCGCCCACTATGGATCAGTCGGATCAGATGGATGGTGAAAATTACAGACTACATTCTCGATGACTTTTAAAATTTAGGTAATTCTTAATTTAACACTAGAACTTACCTAGACAGACGGCAAGGGGTTATTTGACCCCTTGCCGCCCGCCCGCCAGTGAAAATATAAAAAATAATGTTTTGATGAAATAAAAAAGGAAGACTGTATTCACAATGAATGTTCATGTAAGGTAATAGAGTTTTTTAACACCCAGACTCATTTAAATAGTTAAAATTTTTACAAAATATATAAATCTTTGATTGATTGTAGTGTCCATATAGCACTTTTTTGCAGGCATCACATAATTTATTTGACTTGTTCTTACATCAATAGTGACGTCTTTTCCTCATATCTTCGACTGAAGGCTGGCTTGGTGGTTGTATTTAGTTAATAGATGATTATTCCGACATCCCCCCGAAGATGCTGCCACCGTCGTGGTAGTGGACGGGGGTGTTTGCATGTCTGTGTGACCCCCAAAGGCTATGC
>LUGF01029521.1:15057-27191 GCA_001625245.1 Calycopis cecrops | reverse complement strand
ACTCGACGCGCGATTGAGAGAGAGACAGACGATCCGCTCACCGCGCCGCAATTCGCACCGCTGTGTCTGTGGCCGAGCCGTAATGGGTAATCCAGCACTGAGAAAGAGAATCTGGTTAGTAAACAGATTTTTACCGACTCATGACACGACACACTTCCTTGTACATACGTATTTATTCCTTATATGGTCACCGGGCATGTTACCCGGTTTGTCGAGAGGGGAGCAACTTTGTCGCCTATTGGCATCTTTACTAAAACTTTTCATGTTTGTCTTTCTGAACACTTCACATACTTTATTTCCAGGAATGCAAAAGACCTATGTACGAAATTGAACCGTTGCCGAAACAAATTTTGCCACACGAATTGAAACACCAGAACACAAGCGAGCCCATTATATATTTTCCACAGCCATTTACATTTCCACACTATCCTGTCATACTGTACTTATAAAATTAATTAAAACATGTGAATAATCGTTCCTTGGAGTTTCAGTTTGCTTCTTAAAAAGGCTTAACATGAAATCGATGTAGAAATAAACAAAAAAGTTTAAAGTGTAGGTAATGTGAGTGTGAAATAATAGACACGTGTGCTATTTTTTATACCTAGAGCTGGACTGGACATGTCTCCCGCAGACCTGGAGAATCTTGGGCAAAAATTGCCACTCTGTAGGATCTAGATTCAAAGAGGCGACGAGGCAGATCAAAAGGAGTGCAAGATGAACTCCACTTGTAACCTGCCTGATTGGCGCGATGAAACTTAGGACAGAGAAAAGTGGAAAAATAAAGGGAAGCCTTTGCCCAACTATAGGACACAAAATATAATAATAATAACAATAATAAAGTCCAATAATAATAACAATAATAAACTTCAGAATCACTTAATCATATTTTATTTCATATCGTTGACTTTAAATCTCATCCAGGCTCTGATGATGAAGCTAGAAGACAGTTGAGAAAACTGTTAAAGTATCAGAACCATGAAGCTATGTTTAATGACAAAGGCTAAGTCTACATACCTACTCATAGAGATCCCATGAAGCTGTATTCTGCTTCTCTCGTAAAAGATAAAAGGAGGCTAGGTTTTATTGCTAAACCTCAGGAAGTCATATACTTAGGCGGAGATTCATTTTTTTCGGCAATTGGATTTAAGATCGTTCTCACCGGGTATATCTATAGAGCGAGATCAAGGATTTTCGCCTACGTCTAGCTACAACACTGTCGAATGCTTGTTTTTGCTAAAAAACGTAACTAGATGTATGTGAAGTAGGTACTTGTAGCTACCTACCTATCTACATAAAATATAATCACCTTAAAACTTATGCTAAATATCTACGCGCCAAATTCCTGTTTATATACCGCCTGAAGATATACTTACGAAGTATATTACCAGAACCATTACCACCAAAATACCACTTTCACATTTACAAGAAGAGTACCACAAGTCTTCTGAAAAGAACTGTTTTAGCGATGTAAATTGTTCGAACGAAAAACGAAACTTCCGAAAAGAACAATTTTAACGACGTCGTGAAACAAGAAGTGGTCCTGAAAATAACCTTTAATATATGTCACTAGTACATCTTCTATCTTCATTCTGGAACACGGAACATGTTACGTCTTCATTCAACACATTTAATATGGGGCAACGACCGCGCATCAGGCAGAGAAACCCCCCCCCTCTCCACCATTACCGAATAAACGAGACATACATTCACGCGGGTTCTGACCGGGGTACGTCTCCCCGCACCTCACGTGTTTCGAGCGCGTTTTAGATAATAGTAATTAAGACTGTTTCTATCGTAGTTTTATACATTAATTATGCATGTTTTTTCTCTTTTTGCCTTAGCAATATTTTTTGTATATAAGCAGGCCCTTTTTTCCAAATAAATCATTATATTCTACAACCTTCTTAGGAATATTATTTTACTACAGGACGACAGGCTGCCCAAGCTTACTCCAAGAGTATTCCTCACGAATATCTCCTTAAGTGGTGACCCCTGAAGAACAAAAGCCTCGAAGAACAAGAAGTTATTGAAGAAAGAATTTTCAAACATGGAAGAACAAACGAAAAGCGAACTCGCCGATATCTCCCTGTCTCTGAGTATATCGTTTTGGCGCGACAAGCCTCGTCTGTGGTTTATCAGCTTTGAAGCAGCCACAAGCGAGCTAAAGAAGAGCCAATCACAACTAGCGCAGATGGTCAACGCTCAACTCGATAAAACGGACATCGAACAAATCACAGTCTACTGCATAATCCGCCCGAAACTGAAATGAAAATCAAGCTGAAAGAACGTCTCATCACTGCCTACGAAGAGTCGGATAATCGCCCATTCTAGAAACTGCTCTTCGATATGAATATCGGCGATCAGAAGCCCTCCCAACTCCGCCAAATGAGAAGCCTGGCGCGAGACAAGGTTCCATATTCCACCCTGAGATTAATGTGGACAAACCATCTACGAAGCGAAACCTTCAAGACGCAGACAGCGTTAGATGAACTCGCTCTCCTCGCCGACAAGATGATGGAGACACAGAACGGGCCGCAGACAGCAGCTGTCAACAGCCCACCACCACCTTCTACTGACGTCACTCAGTTGCTCGTCAACGAACTCAGAAAGCTGCCTCTTGAAATCGCCGCTTTGAAAACGTAATCTTCTCAACAGTACCAGCGTTCCCGTTCTGTCGCAACCGCTCATCATCCGACTCAACAACCGTTATGACAACTAACGAAATAGATCACCGTCTCCATCGGCTTATTTTTACTACCACAGGCGTTTTGGACCCGAAGCAAGGCGCTGCACCGTATCATGCTCCTTCAATCAGTAATGACAGAAGCCGGAAAACTTTCCTCACAAATATCTCCTAAAAGACCTTGTCGGGGTAAATAACATAGGAAACTTTCAATTTATGTGAGCAAGAAGTACTGAACTACTTACCTACCTATATCGTTGTTATTACTAATATTATAAATGTGAAAGTTAATAAGAAGACGCATCATTTTGCATCTTCGTTAAGAGGTAGTGGCCACACTGCATGCAGTCGAATTGGGCCGGTACGACCGGGGAGGTACCTCTCGATTACACGAGACCGGCGTAAAGTGACAGCTGTGCTGTCGCGTTTCGTGCGGTGTTTAAGTAGCCGGTGGCCCATGGAGGTGGGAGGAGAAGAGGGCAGCGCATCTGTATAGTCTCTTTGCGGATGTTTGTGGGCATCGGTAGTCATGAAAATGGTGCCGGCTGCTCGTTTGCCCTCCTATACCATAAAAAAAAATCTTTTATACAAGAATGGCCCGATTTAGGTGAAAGTTGGTGAGATAGATTTTAAGACGCTGAAACCGCGGGACATGTCTAGTATTTAAATAAATATAAAATTCTGCCGACGTTGACAGTACGGCTGGCAGACGCAAATTGTGCCTATCCCAAAATGTTGCATTTCATTTTCATTGCGCACATACTTATACCTAATAATATCATACATGCGTTAATAAATAAATAAATAAAAAACCTTTTACACCATTTTATTCTACTTTGCAATAATAAATAAGTTTAAGTCCATAACATAGCAGGTACGTGGTAACAGTACCTACGAGCCTATTTAAGAAGTAACAGTCTTCAAGAACTCAAAACTCTTGTTATCTTAAGAGCCACCGCATACATGCTACTTTAATCCATTCAGCCGATCGGCGGCTGATCCTACTATCCTATTAATATTATAAATGCGAAAGTTTGTATGTTTGTTTGTTTGTTACTCCTTCACGCAAAAACTACTGAACCGATTTTCATGAAATTTGGCACACACATAGAGAGTAACATGGATTAACATATAGGATTATTTATACCGAAAAAATGTTCCTATGGGATGCCATTGGATGATTTTCTACGAGATCGAAATTTACGCGGGTGAAATCGCGAAAGTACCTTTAGATGCTGCACGACTAAGTGCTCAACAGCTCAATTTACTTCGTACTATTCACTTGTACTAAACGCAACGGCTAAACAGTATTGGACACAACTCGCACTAATCACTTCCACTATTCACTTGCAGTTTTCACTAAACACTAAACTCTTGCACTCGCACTAATGAAAGTGTGAACCAACCTAATAAAATATTAAATTGCACTGAATGGATTAAAGAAGATACACTAGAAATCCATCCTTCCATGCCAAAAACACCGATGGGTGGCTAAGGCTTTTATGCCTACATGCCGGGGCCGCCGATAGGCGGTTGAAAATTAATGTATGGCGGCATGAGAGGAATGTTGGAATTTTTTAGGCGGCCTTACATCGGCGATCGGCGATTTAGTCCCTTTTTAGAAGCTGAATGCAATGACCACACGCTCCCCACCGCACATTTAAAAACGCGGATCGCTGCGATCAATTTGCGACAAAAAATTGCCACTGTTGCCGATTGATCATCACAATAGTCGCTAAACGCGCGATTCCGATATACCGCGACTGAACGCAGAGTCCCTAAATCGCAGCATCGATACAGTTACAAAATCGCCGATCGCCGTGCTAAAAGCAGCTTGTGTGCCATGTGTGCCAACTTATAGATAATAAGAATTCTGATTTCTGAGGGTATTATGTTCATTATTGTATCAGGCAGGAGACGTAGAGTTCTTTATTTTTCTGTCTGAAAGACGCAACATCAAGCAACGTTCCAATTTGTTTGAGTAAGAACACCCGTTGTCCTCGGATTCTGAAAAAAGAAACATTATTTATTTATTATTTGATACGCCAACAGTGTACATATTAAAACAATTAATATTTATAAACTTTTTTTACAATCCTGATAAGCACACCTATTATAGGCATATTCAGCATTCATTACAACTTGTCTAAGATAATTGGTTTAACATAATATAATAGGTTAATATAATAAATTAATAATGGTTACAATGTCATATCGATAAATTAATGAAAAAAAAAAGAAAAGAACAACAATAATAATATAAGTATAGTGAATTAAAACATAATATAATTAATAACAAATGATAGTGAATTATATTAAAGTAAAATTGTAAAGCATTTGAAAACTGGACTTAATCAATTTGTTTTTAAAATTGTCAAATGAGTCGTTAAATATATCTATTCACAACCTACTACGAGAAATTCTTATTTAGAAAATGAGTAGGTACTCTACAACTATATCAATATACCTATATAATAATAGTCTTATATATATATAGTTATATCGTAGGTATACTATTGTAATAAATAAGGGACTTGATCCCGCAGACAAATAGTTTTGCGGGCCAGTGTATAAACACATTGTAAACATAATGTTTTTAATAATAAAAATTAAAAAATATACATAATAAGGTAGTACCACGAATGCAGCCGAAAGGCACCGTAGGTACCTCACCCAGTACAAAAAAAAGTTGTCTGATTTGGTCATCTGACCTGGCCTCCGCCAACCTTGACATCTTATAATTTGACGAGCTCCTAACCAGTACCTACCTAGACCGATGAGAAAACGTGTAGAGTGTAAGAAGCTTTTCTACAGTATGTGGGGTAAACGAGCAGTTGAGTTGGAGCCATTTTCATGACTACCGATGCCCATAGATATCCGTTTATAGGTTGTACAGAAGCGTTGCCGTTATTCCTCCGCCCCCCTCCATGGGGGACCGGATACTTGCACACCGCTAAACCCGAAAGCACAGCCGTCATTTTACGCCGGCGTCGTGTCAGCGAGAGGTACCTCCCCGGTCGTGCCTGTCCAATTCGGCTACAATGCGAGGCACTATCTTTTACTAAAATCTTATCTCTTGCGGAAATATATTATCCCGTCCCGTAATTCTGTAAGTCTAATTGTACAGCTGTAGGTATTTAATAATATGGAATTTGACAGATGTCAGTTTAATACTAGTTTAATACTTGGATTAAAGTTAATCTCTATTTAAATAAGGTATAATAGGTATATAGGTAGTAGGTACTATTTTTATTGTTAATTATAACCTACTGTATTTTGTAATTTTACATTGTGTTAATTATGTATGTTATATACCTACACTACAAACATTATTACTATGTTGGTAAATTGTAAGTGACGACGCTAGTCGTCCACGAAGAGCAAAAACATGCCCATTACCATATAAGGCTAATGCAGTTCGGGAAGGTACTATCGTCCGTCTCTCTCCCACTTGTCAATTAACGTCTCCGTCACGCTCTAGCGTGAACAGTAAGTATCTTCTTAGTACCTACCTAAAGCTTACGGTGACTGATTTTTATTTAATGGCAACGTTAAAACCGCAAAATACCTAATTATAAAATAAGTCTTTACTTCATTATTAACATAAAGCCATGGGATTTCCCCATTCGGAACGGCGTAAAAGTGATTAAAAAGGGCAAGTTATTCGTTCTTTTTTATATTATAAGGGGGCAAAGAAGCAATCAGAGCCATGTTCATTACTACCGACGCATATAGACATCCGCATTACCCTCCTTCCTCCTCCACCTCCAATGAGCCACCAGCTACTTACACACCGCACGAAACGCGAGAGCACGATCGTGACCGCCCAAATCGACTACGTGTATGTGTCGCAGTCGGATTGTATAAACCGCCGTATTACATTACGGCTAGCCATTTAGAAAAACAGGGCCGTTTTGTAATGCGGCGGGTCAACGATTAGCCGGATTGTCGTTGAGAAACGTTCTACAATATGGCGGCTCACGTTTAGCCTCATTGTGCCAATGCACTGGACTCGCTCGCTTCGCTCGCTCGTTGTGTATAAACATAGTCTAACCTAACCTAACCAATCCAAGTATAATTCTGCATTTATATATTTAACAAGTTTTCTTTGTTTAAATCAATGTTTTTATCGCATTCTAGTGAGACATTTTCCTTATTTGACGCCATTGTTGTTGTGAGCGCCGCGAGTGTTAAAATTGGGAACTATATTCTGACAAAGAGGCGAATAATGACACGGACTATTACATTACGGCTAGCCATATTGAATAACGTTTAGCGGCGAACACTTTCTGGCGGAGTTTGGCCTAGCCGTATTCGATCCGGCTAAGCGTTGACCCGCCGCATTACAAAACGGCCCTGTTTTTCTAAATGGCTAGCCGTAATGTAATTCGGCGGATTATACAATCCGACTGCAACATATGCATATAGAGTGGCACTACCTGTTACTATGGATATTCTGCGACTTTATATTCGGTTAATCATTACCAACAAATAGAAGAATATTTTTTTTTTCAAATTTAGTCGTTTCCTACAGCGATAATAAAAACTAACGATGCCGTGTACCTATACCTAAGTAATAGCAAAAATGTGGTTATAGGTATGCATTGTACCAACCTGTTTGAAGCTCTTGAAAACAAACTCGTATCTGATCCCTCAAGAGACCTCTGGATTGTTGCGAGGTCACGCTCGACTGCACTTTGTTCCACAGTTCCGTCTCCCGCGGGATCCCGTGTATGTCCACCTGTGTAATTAGACGTAATTATAGACTGTACTTGTACCTAATGTGTCCCACTTCGGGACGGAAATTGGGATTTCTTCCTACTCCTCCTTTTTATTCTGATTAAATTCGTTGCGAGACCCAAAACAGTTTTTATTGTCCCTCGGGCTCCCTGAGGTCATCTCTAAGGGTCGTTGTGGTTGCCGCTGTTGATCCTGGCGACACAAGAGTAGCAGCGGTGGGAAAGAGTGGAGTGACCCGTTTTAAAAGTGTTGACAGATTGCTGCAGTTGGCAACATTGTGGGTATGAAACGCGTATTATGCTATAGGTTGTGAACCCCTGTTTGATCATGGATGCTTAGAAGTGCAGTGGCGTAACTATAGTGGCATGTCGGTAAAACACAAGAGGACCCCTGTCAGAGGAGAATTCCAAAAAAAAAGCTTATGTTCAAAACTCATCGGATGGGGCCCACCATGGGGAATTTGCACTGGCCTCGAGCGGTATAGTTACACCACTAGAAGTGTATAACATGCAGCGTCGGATCCAGATGGGGGCTTATGGGGGCTGCAGCTGGGCCCCGTAACGCCCAAGTGCCTTAAAATCATTTTTGTCCCTATAAAAGGACCCTCTTTTCAACTCTAAGGACTCCACGCCCCGTCTCCCCACAGCTTATTCCAGTGTGTTAGGTATGGAACGCGTGTTACGCCAAAGGTTGCAAACCCCTGTTTGATCATGGATGTTCAGAAGTGTAAATGTTTGCAGATTTTGATAATACTTAATTTGTAACATATCTTAAATAATCTTAATAACATCATTGTCATAAAGAATGTAATAATAATAATCACCTTTATTACATTCAATGCTTCGTTCACACTTAATGGATATTAATGTAGAACAAGGATGTCAACATCATTTTATTGCTTGGCAATCTCGTAAAAATAGTACCTACTTATCTATACCTAATACATAATATGTGGGTTTTTGTAGAGATCAAATTGAATGCTTGGGTATTTATTATTATATTGGTATGTCTGAAGTTCCAGTCACAAACATTTGTCAAACTGTTTAAGGAGTGTCGAGATATAAGTTTAATATGTACATTCCATTTCTTTTTCTATAAATGACTTATTGAAATTACATTATACTATTAAAATTAATATGTAAAACGTAAGATATTATTATTAAAATGTAGATAGGTACCTACTATAATAATAATAATATACCTACATCTATATGTAGACTTTACACACTAAACTTTACATCAGTCTAGTCCCATGGCACTATAAGGACTTGTGACACGTAAGTACTTGACAACAGAAATATATTTCATAGCTATTTTATACATTTAAGAATTTTATTATAGAAATAAATAATATATAAATAAAACATCCATGACTTAGGCGGGAATCTAACCCGAGACCGGTGCAATATGCTAATTTACCAGAGCTGTTATTGCACCAGTCGGTCCTCATGATGACAAATAAATATATTATTATTTTGTAACAACATTAACTTTAAAATCATCACAGAATTTAATATTACGACTTCCTTGTAAACGCTAGCGTGCATTAATCATCGTGTTTATGATCTTAAAGCGTCAATAGGAATGACTTACCACTTGTAAATTAGCGAAGACACATTGACTGAGACACTGGAAAATACAATAATAGATTAAACGAATCATTGTAGATAATTTGCCGTTTTTGTAATGTTTTTTTCTAGTTACGTGTCAACGGCCTGAACGAAATGATTATGATATTTATCGGTACTTGCTAGTTTCGTGCTGTTTTTGTGGGGTTCGCATGAACTTCGCGTTCAAGTTCAGACAATTTAATGAGAGTCATCAGGACTTGGGAATCGTTAGGCGTTTTTGGTAAGAGACAGTGCCACACTGCATGCTTGCATGCAGTCGAATTGGGCCGGCACGACCGGGGAGGAACCTCTCGCTTACACGAGACTGGCATAAAGTGACAGCTGTGCTGTCGCGTTTCGTGCGGTGTGTAAGTAGCCGGTGGCCCATGGAGGTGGGAGGAGAAAGGAGGGCAGCGCATCTGTATAGCCTCTATGCGGATTTTTGTGGGCGTCGGTAGTCATGAAAATGGCTCCGGCTGCTCGTTTGCCCTCCTATTTCATAAAAAAAAAAAGGAAATGTTTGTAAGAGGTAGTTCGCTGCATGCATGCAGAATTGGGCCGGCACGACCGGAGAGGTTTACAAGACACCTCATGCACAACAATTTTACTAAAGATCAAAGAGAATACATTGATTACTCTGGTAACGTCAATTAAAACAATTACCTGTGGCAGTCGACCAGCGGCCACCTGCAGGTAAACAAGCGTCAAACAGGTAAAAACATCAGTTGCATCACTGCCGGCTCATCCACATTAATATAAAACCACAAAATCATTAAAAATGTTAACGCTCTCGCTTACCTACACGAGACCGGCGTATAGTGACAGCTGTGCTGTCGCGTTTCGTGAGGTGTAAGTAGCCAGGAGCCTGTGAATGTGCGGGGAGAAAGGAGGGCAGCGCATATGTAGTCTCTACGCGGATGTCTATGGGCGTCGGTAGTCACGAAAATAGCTTCGACTGCTCGTTTGCCCCCTATACCATAAAAAAACAACATAATCAGTTGGCAGATTGACGAGCGTAAATCATAAACGGTTTCGCAATTAATAAATAGCTAGAGATGAGCTCATTAGCATTTTTTCCGTCAACATTGTGATTCATTCCAACTGGATGGTGTTATTTATTTAAATGGTATTTCCATTTAATTTTTTTTAGTTTGCCGATGTATGTTCAAGTTTCCGTATATCTTGCGTAGAAGCCAAATTAGGGAGGTAAGCTTACAAGGTTCCGCTGCAAAGTGACAGCTGTCGTATTTCTAGATGTTTGTGGGTGGCCCGTTGGAAAAGAGAAGGAAGGCTTTTTTTTGCATTTTTTCATTATCATGGATTGCTTTTAAGCCGAATTAGGGATGTACCTCTGGCTTGTAAGCCGCTGCAAAGTGACAGCTGTCGTGTTTCTAGATGTTTGTGGGTGGTTGCAGAAACGGGAAGGAGGGCAACATGTCTACTTAACATTTATCTCTATGGGTGTGTAGATAGTCAACAAAAGATATTATATTTTTGTATTAAGAAGAAAATTGGTTTCCGTATCCTACTAGTCTTACTAATAATACTGGTATTGTAAATGTCAAAGTTTGTATGTTTGTTTGTTACTCTTTCATATGTTTAGATGAAGTACACGCATTATATGAGATAATATATTAATAAAAAAAAAACACAAAGTAGTATGTACATAGAAGCAAACAATAAATCCTACTAATATTATAAATGCTTAAGTTTGTATGTTTGTTTGTTACCCCTTCACGCAAAAACTGCAGAACCGATTTTCATGAAATTTGACACACACATAGAGGATAACTTGGATTAACACACAGGAATTTTTATCACGAATAAATGTTTCTACGGGATGCCACGGGATGATTTTCTATTTTCCACGGGATCGAAATTAACGCGGGTGAAACCGCGGGGCGCAGCTAGTTTTAATATAATTGCCGATTTTTTGCCGATATGCGAGCAACGCCGGGGACTGGTGGGGGCTTAGGGGGGATGCAGTCCGGCGCCCCGGAAGTCTTAGGGGCCTTAAGATCATTTTTGTATCCATAAAAGGCGCCCCTACATAACTTTAAGATCTCCAACCTCCGTGCCCCGCGCGTTCTTAATCCTGCGCTGTATGCTATCCAGAAATTGTTACATTTGAAGAGTTATGTAGTATGTACTCGGCCAAGAACGGAATTTCTTGCACCGAATATCGCCTATAAAATATAGTCTAATCGTTAGTCGATAAATGTTCATGAGTCTTAAATACCTGATCTGTCTCCTCCTTGCTAAAAAGTGAGTCGTTTCTCTTATATCGTCGCGACGAATTACGATAACCGTTACCGTGTACCGGCCGCGTCACTTTATTTATAAAGTTATCGCCATTTTCATAGCCACCGTAACTGTCCAAGTTCGTGCCATTTAAAATACTCATTTTATCCGTATAGTTCCTCCGCTGATGGTGGTATTGGTTCCTTTCAATGGTGCCGTCTATGCGGGGCGAGGTATCGAAATGTCTGTTTTCGCGCCTTACTCTTTTCACATCCCTATGGTCTGTGTTTTGACAGCTGCGTAAAGCTGCGGCGATTTCTTCTTCCATCAAATGTATGTTCCCTTCACCTGAACAAGATATGGAGTACGGAAACAAAAGGAGAAGCGCGACTGTGAACATAGTTGATTCTATGCCTACAAAGAGGTCGCATATGCTTTTATTGAACTTGTCCAGGATGTAAGGTCATTATATGTGACAGCTGACTGTCCGTCGTATAATGTGGTCGTAATTTGATCTCCACAACATAAACACTTGTAATTATACCTACTCGTCAAAGTGACATGGCCTATTTTCGAGTTACCTTGGGTTGCTCATTCTGTATAATTGCCTTTATGATTAAATTGTTTCAATATATATTATATATACTAGCTTCCGCCCGCGGCTTCGCCCGCATGGATTTCGGACTTCAAAAATGAAGTGTTTTTACAAATAAACCTTCCTCTTGAATCACCCTATCTAATAAAAATTCCATCAAAATCTGTTGCATTGTTTTAAAGATCTAGGCATAGAGACAAACAGACGGCGGAAAACGACTTTGTTTTATAATAAGTAATGATAATAAAATTTATAACCATAATTA
>LUGF01029515.1:19796-44893 GCA_001625245.1 Calycopis cecrops | reverse complement strand
TGCCGGCCCAATTCGGCTACATGCATACATGCAGCATGGCACTACCTCTTTCTTAGAATTCCGATTAAATAATATAATTAATGCAATAGAAAAAAAAAACAATTTTAAGTCACTGCCGGGATATCAAGATAAAAAGTTTAAGCCAGTTAGGTAATTAAATTAACCGGCCGCTTTTCAAAAGAGGAACCCATCAATAAGGAATATTGTGAAGGCTGTCATTTATTCGCAATAGCTGTTGCCTGCGACTTCGTTCGCGTAGCGTAGTAATATTATAATCAAAGTGATTTGTTATTGTTGACTTGCAGTGTGCCGAAATTCCGATTTCCCTTATAAATGAGCGATTTTACCACAGTAAAAAGTATTTTAATGTTGACCAGGCTTAGTATCTATACGCCACAAATTTCATTCAGCAAGGAGGTGGGAGCTGAGTTAACTCTATGCGGATGTCTATGGGCGGCGGTAGTCATGACAATAGCTCCGACTGCTAGTTTGTCCCCTTATACTATATA
Organism: Calycopis cecrops; assembly: GCA_001625245.1. Lineage (NCBI taxonomy): Eukaryota > Metazoa > Arthropoda > Insecta > Lepidoptera > Lycaenidae > Calycopis > Calycopis cecrops. The sequence continues at coordinate 44,384 of LUGF01029515.1, read as the reverse complement.
AAGAAACAATAGTATGTCGTAACGCCCACATAACGGAATCTAAAGTAGGAGGTTGTGGAATCTGAAGTGGGAGGAGAAAGGAGGAAAGCGCATCTGTGTAGCCTCTATGCGGATGTCGATGGGAGTCATGAAAATAGCTACGACTGTACGTTTGCCCCCTATACCATAAAAAAAATCTAAAGGCTAGGCGTAAGATGTAAACAATACATTATTGGATCCCAATAAAAGTGCCCAAGGAGTAATAAATTTACCTGTGATTCACGATGACATCTGCGTGTGATCTACAAGGTCTGACGGACCCTGACTCGGTGCACTTACAACATTATTGCGTTTAACATCTTCATTACAATCTGTGCATACAATAAAATCGTAAGAAAATCAAAACTAAAATCTTTGCTGATTTGTGATTTATTTGAAGGAAAGGTAAACGCGGTCGTGACGAACAAGTTGTGTTACTTACTAGCATGACACAACCACTTACTAAATGGCACAACATCTAACTACATGACACTACCTTCTATAACGTTTATTCATTACCACTAAGCGGTTCCGCAATAAATTAAATTAGTGATCCCGCGAAAATTGAAATTCGATCTAAATAAAACTTTGTGTAATTAAAAATTAAATATCATATGACATGTTATGCCGTTGTGCCTAAGGGTCAACTCACACCAAAAGCGCGGCGAAGGGCAGCGAAGCGGAGCGCAGTTTATGTGTCATATGAATTTCAACTTTATAATATTTACTTTAATACTTATTATCGCATGAGAAACTCGAACGAGACGCACGGATTCCCGCGACTGCTCGTGAAGTCGCTGGAATGCTCCAGAAGTCGCGAGAATTCGATAATAAGTCCTATAGCAATGAAAATAAAGTTGAAATTCATTTGACACATAAACTGCACTTCGCTTCGCTGCCCTTCGCCGCACTTTTGGTGTGAGTTGACCCTAAGTGTGAAGAATTTTTAAGCCTTGCAAAATACACATAGAAACTTCATCAATAATTATTATCTTTGATTATATACACGTCTATATAATCAAAGATTATTATATTTTGTCATATTATGTATGAATGTGTCAAATACATGGTAGTGTGTGTAATGCTTTATTTATTGAATTAATGTACTTTATAATATAATAATCATTAAAAAATATTACCGTTCTGCACTTTTACACGTAAACTATAAGCGTGCCAAATTTCATACTCATACGTCCGAGCAATTTTCGTAAAAATTTACCCCAAGTTTTTGCTTCACGTATTAATATATATAATGAAGTTATTTAAATCCTAGTTAATATATTCGTGAAACCTTTCAAAAGTCTCTCTATACTATCCGCCGCTGATCTGGTTAACTTTTTAAATAAAAACGTCAAACCCATCCTTTGTTGGCGCTGTTTCATTTTACCTTTTATCCGTGTTGTGAATAGTGATGGACAATTAACAAGTCGATTTTTTATAAAAAAAATATAACATTATTCTTATTAATATTATACAGTATTTAATTTGTTGAACCCTAATTGAATAAAGTAATAACTTATATAATAGTAATAAAATAGTAGGTACCTACGCTAGTAGATTTATCTATTACTTAATTAGATGTTTTCTTAATTCTCCTTTTTGATAATATTTAAATGTAAGAAAAACAGAAGTACTAAGAAGAAGCACAGCGACTATCAAAGTTAGATACTATAGATAGTGTCGTTACTATTATAGTATATTAATAGTATTGCCATATATTGTGCTATCGATACTATCGATAGTATCAAAAATATCAATACTATCGATAGTCCTATCGATATCCCAACTGTTATTCTAGGTCAACTACCGATAGAGGAACTATCGATAGTTCGGCACCGCTAATTCCAACACAAACATTCAATACCTGCTCGCCAGATTATCTGACATTTAGAGATTTGGAGAACAAACCATTTTAAACTGGCTTTGAAATGTTCTTTTGGGAACATCAGTGCTTACTTTTTATGTTCTGAATAAGCGATGACTTTATTTTTTTGGAATGGAATGGTTAGTAAAAGTGAATTATTATTTATTGCGGTTATGAATGCTTTTTAAATTTATAACATTACTAGCTGTGCCACGCGGTTTCACTCACGTCACTGCAGCGCCATCTGCCGGGCTGATTTGTGAAACACACAAAAAAATCGTCAAAATCGGTCCAGTCGTTTAGGAGGAGTTCAGTGACATACACACGCTCACGAGAATAGTAATTATATATAAAGATTAAAATATGTTAGCTTGTTTCTCGACTTACTATTACAAATCTAAGTCGAAAAACAACACATTTATTATTATAAAAAAATGATTTTGTCACATTTCCCGCGGTTTATAAAACCAAAATAGTAAAATAACAATGGCGTCCATTGTCGATATCATGATTCATCACATGATACATCACAGACTACCCAGTTTTTTATGGTAAAATGGGGTGCAAACAAGCAGTCGGAGCCATTTTCATGCCTACCGACACCCACAGACATCCGCATAGAGGCTATACAAGTGCACTCCCACCTCCATGGGCCGCCGGCTACTAACACACCGCACGAAACGCGACAGCACATCTGTCACTATACGCCGGTCTCAAGTAAGCGAGAGGTACCTCCTTGGCCGTGCCGTCTCAATTCGGCTGCATTCAAGTATGCAGTGTGGCACTACCTCTTACTAAAAGATTACATAAACTGGTAGAGACCTAGTGGTAATGACCATTCTCAATCTTGAGTCTCGGCTTTGACGTCACAGACTTATCTATTTTTCGTTTCCTGTTATTATTAACAAAACAATAATTAAATGCTTATCGTAGCACTAGATCCGACTGCAAACATTTTCAGAGATATATTTTTTTATGAAATTATTTTTAAAAACCATATATGGTAGGGTAGACTAAGTATGATGGCTGGGCCAAATTTGGCCGCAAATATCTATAAATTAAAACATGAAAATTATACCACGGGGCACAATTAGAAATTCTCTAATATCCTGTGTTACCAATTAATGTGACCGATGTGTGTGTGTGTCCCTCGGTGTTGCCAGGTAACAACTGAGCTGAAGGGCTCTTTCATATCGAAGTTACCGAATTAGGGCAGAGCCGACAAGGATTTGCCCTTTACATATTAATTAAAACATTTCGTAGGGTTGCCAGCCGAGATGTATTCGAATTCACTCAAATAGATGACGTGAGACTTCTGAAGTTGTTCTGAATGTATTAATGGACTAACTGGTGCCCGTGATTTCGTTCGCGTAGCGTATTTCTAATATAATCAAAGTGATTTGCAATTGTTTGCTTGCCGTGTGCCGAAATTCCGATTTTCCGTAGGAATGAGCGATTTTACCGTAGTAAAAAGTATTCTCGATTTTGACCAAGCTTAATATCTATGCACCACAAACGAGTTTCATTCCAATCCGTCCAGTACTTTCGGAGATTAGCCTGGACAAACAGACAAACGAACAAACAGACACAAAAAATAAAAAACATTGAAAAGTGTTCTAATTCTATTTTAACATCGCCCCTAATTAGTTTTTCGTTAATATATTCAATGTACAGACATACGGATTTTATTATATGTATGGAAGTAGAAGGCCTTACATCACAGCCTTCAGTCAGTATATAGTTACAGCTACTATATGCTACTACCGAGATATGGCATAACTAGCTATGTCCTGTCGTTTTAACCGCGTAATCCTTAGCTATGGAACTATGAATTTTTGGGGTATTTTTTTTTATTTATTTATTTATTTATTTATTTAATAGTTATTGTACACAGGTAACATATATTATAAACTTAATATTATTAAAATTGTACAAAGGCACTACTTATTCCATAGTGGAATTTCTTCCAGTAGTCCTACTACAGGAAAATATGCATTCTGAAACACAATTTTAGCGTGCACAATAAGTTCTTAATTTTACACAAATTAAAACAATATACATAAATATATACACTAAATACATACTTATATAAATATATACATCTTAATATAATATGTAATGATTCTATACTTACAATAGGTAGGTACATAAGTAATAATACGATATATATTATATACTAATAATTTAGTAGTTATGATGATAGTTATAATTATATAAATAATTCAGCATAAGGTTTCGGTCTGATTTAAATAATATTCCTTTAATTTTTTCTTGAAGAGTGACAATGTCTGACAATCCCGGATTTTATGTGGTAGAGAGTTCCACAGCCTAGCAGAATGGATAGTAAAGGAATGAGAATAAAAGTCAGTTCGATGGGCCGGTATCTCAATAAGTCTACGTTTTTGGGGCCTACAAAATGAGTCATCGAAATTAGTTAAAGAGAAGTGATCACGAAGGTATGAAGGAGAACAAGGATTTTATATTACTCTAGATTAATATCTCAGGTGGGTAAAATCAAATCTCTATTAGATCCAGATTAAAAATATTAACAGCCTTAAAGTGCCCACTTTTAAACGGTTAATTGTATTATATCAAAGAATAATTATTATTTTCAAAGAACTAAGGCGTATTCCTTAGACTCTAGTATCTTGATATTTCCAAAAAAATATTAAGAAGGGGTTTACAATTTGCGGTAAATAATAAATTGGCGGAGAATACTAAAATAATAATAAAAAAACATATGCAGGCGAATATAAATCATTTTTATTAATTATAAAACTTTTATGGCATTAAGTTAAAAAGAAACACTGATTTTGTTTTGCCGGATGCCTTGACTTTTTTAGGGGTTAACGTTGAAAGCGGTAACAAATAATAACATTTAAATATTTTTTTGTTTTAAAACCCATTTCGAAATGTGTTTTAATTTTTTTCTATGTGACAACCTTATTTATAACACGTAACACGCTGTCAAGTAAAAATATTGGTGCCGACAGGCGATTAAATGGATGCAAGAGAAATACGGTGTAAAATATGTAAAGGTTACCGCGAAACCAGTAGCTCATTTATTTTGGTACTAGCTTCCGCCCGCGGCTTCGCTCGCGTGGATTTCGGACTTCAAAAATTATTCAAAATTTTAACTGATTATGTTATTCTGATATGAAAGCTATATTAATGTAAAGTTTCATGAAAATCCGTCCTGTAGTTTCGGAGATTAGCCCAAACAAACAAGCAAATCATAGAAAAGTGTTCTGTTACTTTTTTAAAATCGCCCCCTATTATTTTTCGTAAATATATTCAAAGTACAGACACAAAAATTTTACTGTTTTATTATATGTATAGATTCTATTCTGACCTCAATATTATATTTAGTAGGTACCTATGCTATGGTATTATGTAGATAGGAAGGAATGTGAAAATACGGAGTTAGACTGGGATACGTCAAGGTGTTAGCATAACGCTGAAGGAACTAAGGGACTGACTTGAAAACCGGGAGTCAGAATGCTAGTCAATCTATATTGTAGTTAAATCTTCTATATATCTATATAATATTATAAAGAGGAAACCTTCGTATTTTTGTATGTTTGTATTGAATAGGCTCAAAAACTACTGGACCGATTTCAAAATTTCTTTTATCCTTACTTAGAGGGATTCTTCCGAATCCGTATAGGCTACATTTCATCCCGAAAACTTGTTCCTATGGGATGCTATGGGATGTTTTTCACGGGATCGAAATTTGCGCGGGTGAAATTATAAACAAGGTTGATAAAAGCAAGAGGCGTGAAATCAGATCACGTAAACTATAAGTGCCTACTGTTAATCAGAGACTATTAAAAAAAAAATTACGAGAAGTAAACTAAAATACTTTTTTTAATCGCGATCAATTAGAAGTGAGAAAAACTTTAAAAATTCCTGTGGCTAAACTATTGCTCCGATTGGTGTGATTTTTGTTGTATAGCCTTGAAATGATACACTTAAATATGTGGTTTCAATTATGCCTCTTGGCTTTATCACCCCTGTATAAAGGTAGCACCGTTTGCACAAATGGCGTCAATGACCGTCTACAGTTCATAAGCTTACCACATTAGGTGTTACCGCACTTAGGGATCTTCAAGAAAACAGCTTATTCTTTCCTCAAATGTCGGCATCTCATCTGTTAGACCTCTGATGTTGCGGAAGTCTGTGAGTGTTGGTGATCACTTTACATCAGGTAACCAACCAAACTGCTCGTTTGCCTCCTTTGCTATAAAAAAAAATGGCAGCTCTCACAGTTTTCCATTGAAGTCACGGTTAGCCGAACTCACAAAACTATGTTATGACATCTCACAGTGAAACAGACATATTGTGGAGCTCCTCAGACCGCGGAGGTATTGAGGTTAACCAGCGAAGTTTTAATTAGAACTTTAAAGTTAGCGGCGTGTCGGTGTACCGATGTGGGTTAATTACATCCTCGTGCTCTAATTGTATGTACGTGTGTGTAGGAGCGAGGACAAACGTTCACCCTAGCTTATGAGCCTACGGAACCAGCTGCCGACGTTATTTTTGCCAACCCTGCAGCGTATGCACGTGGTAGTTCCACTGAGCGTCATATAACAAGCCCTTCTTACAAAACGACAAAACATGAATTGTTACTTATTATTAATAACATTATAACAAATACTATTCTAATGTAGTGAGAGTAGAATAGTATTTGTTTTAAGCCATTTCAAAAGACAGAGAACAAAATAAAAATACAATTGTGATAACTACCCTACGACTTAATTCTAAGGTACATACCACACTGAATAAGACTAATAAAATAAATAAAAGATAACATAAAGATTCTACATGTAAGGGACAATCCATAACAGTGTAATACACCAAGTGTCCAAAAAGGAGACCACAGTCCTGGTATTACGTGGTATTACGTTTTGTGCGGTAAGTAGCCGGTGGCTCACGGAGGGGGGGGGGAGGATAGAGGGCAGCGCATCTGCGGAAATGCGTATGTCCATGGGCGTAAGTAGTCATAAAATTGGTAGATTCCCTCTTCTATATACATAAAACTCAAACGTGACATAGCCATCTATCAACGCACAGCCCAAACCACTGGACGGATCAAGCTGAAATTCCAAGTAGATGTTGCGACGTAGGCATCCGCTAAGAAAGGATTTTTAGAAATTCAACCCCTAAGGGGGTGAAATAGGGTGTTGAAATTCCTAGAAATTGAACGGGGGTGAAACCGCGGGGCACAGCTAGTATACTATAAAAACCCATCCGTTTTTTTACTATTGGCCTATAAACATGGCCTTACAAGATCACGATGATGATGAATATTCATCCATTAAGGATGAAATATAAAAGATGTAACAGCCGGCTCGCGATGTTCAACTTTTTTATTTTCCTCCCAATTACCCGGCACTTTGCATACGAAATCGTTCCTAAATAAAGATGAGTTATGACCGCGTAATGGAGTTCTGTTCTGCTGAATTATACTATTTATACAGTACAAGCTGGTGGTATAAGTGGGTGTAGTATTTATACATAATTTTACGACCAGGCTGGCGCAGTGGTACAGGGCTCGGATAAGCGGAGCATGTTGCCCGTCGGGGGGTCGCGGGTTCGAATCCCACCCTATGTAATATATGTATTTCTATAATAAAAATCTTAAATATATAGTTTCTTAAATTTATAAAACATATTAAATATATTTCGTTGTCTAGTACCCGTAACACAAGTCCTTACGGTACTTAGCACGGGGCTAGGCTAACGTGGTGTGTAAAGTCTACAAATATTATTATTATTTTATTTATTATTATTTTTTGTGTACTGTATAACAGGCTTGGCCCACCACTCTTTCCCACCGCTGCTACACCTGTGTCGCCAGGACCAACAGCGGCAACCACAACGACCCTTTGATATGATCTTAGGTAGCCCGAGGGAAAAGCTAAAACTGTCTTGGGACCCGCAACCAAATTAATCAGAAGAAATAAAAGGAGGAGTAGGAATATAATCTAATTCGCACTGTAGGTATAGGTAGATGGTGCATCCATTCACGAGGATGGAGAATGCGAAAGTTTATGGGTGTCGGTAGTCATGAAAATGGCACCGACTGCTCGTTTGCTATAAAAAAATAAATGATAAATAATGATCATGTCTGGTTTTCTCGGAGCGGCTTCCGTCCATGATATCTTATCTGATCGAGCGTCTGTCCGTTTGTATCCCAATTAAATGTCTTCGTGATTGATATCGCTTTAGTTTACTATAAACGAGACGATATCAGATCTAGTTATCGAATGTTTTATCAATATACGTCTTTACCATCTGATTACATTAATTAAAACCATCGATAAAATATTGTTAGATCCTATTATTATAATGTTATAAATGTAAAAGTTTGTTTGTTTGTTTATTTGTTACTCTTTGACGCAAAAACTGTAGAACCGATTTTCATTAAATTTGGCACACGCGTAGAGAGGAACTTGGATTAACGCATAGGATAGTTTTTATCTCGAAAAATTGTTCCTATGGGATGCCATGGGATGATTTTCTATTTTCCACGGAACCGAAAATTCCCCGTGAAACCGCGGGGTGCAGCTGTATGTTTGATGTGTAATTGTTTACATGCATGGTAATTAGGCACACATACATAAACCAGGTCATTGCATATGTTATACGCAATCCATCGTAGATGGATCAGGACGACACAACCATCTATGCACAACGCCCTCTGGGGCTGTACTGAATATATATAAGCTATCTTAGGCATCTAGGTGACATTTGTCACTGTCACGTAACACTATACACTATTACATTAAAAAGGGAAGACCTCTCACTGTTGTGCATCATCCATTCAATGCCCTCCTGCCATCCTGGCAGGTTGGCAGAAGCCTGTTGCTTGAATGATGCAATGAACGAGAAAGAACCACGAAGAGATACTTCAGAGCAAGCCCGGAGCGACTTTATCTTATTATCGTTCAAATCGGACTTGACCATATCTCGTTCCTACTTCTGTGTCGTTAGGACCCCTTGATATGATCGTAGGGAACCAGAGGGGAAAGCTAAGACTGTTGGAACTATTTCAACTACTGGTAGAGATTTTATACGGGTGCAACCGCATGCCACAGCTAGTATAGTCTAGAATCAAATGTTACAAGTTCTAACAACTGTAGTTTACAGTACAGTCAAAGACCGTAAAACATAGTTTGTAAAGTTTTTGCCCACGGTACGTATTTGCAGTTTAGTTTTTGTCATCAGATATTAAGTTACTACAATACATTGCTGAAAGCCAAATTACTTGCAATTAGGCCTAAATAATATAAATAAATATCTTTATTTTCTTTGATTCGCATGAAAACTATATTATCGATCTATCGTTCGATCGATTATATTATTATCGATCGAAATTTAAGGCGCAGCTTTTCGATATCGTGGAAAATCCTACCATGGCATCCCATAGGAACATTTTTTCGGGTTGAGAACTATCCTGTGTTAATTCAAGGTACTCTCTATATGTGCACCAAGTTTCATGAAAATCGGTTTAGCAGTTTGTGCGTAAAGGAGTAACAAACAAACAAACATACAAACTTTGGCATTTATAATATTAATAAGATGTCTTAGTTTTATCTAAATTTTATAATCTTTTTAGTAATAAACAATATCTCTTTTGTTCAAAAATCAAATCTTAGATATCTGTATAGTGTATATACTCACACTCAGCGCTGAAGCATTTGCATAAACTATACACAACAGCACCTCCGCGTACGGCAGATGGCCAATTAACTAGACCTGCGCAGTGGACCGGTATAACGATCGACAATAGCCCACGTGAGCTGAAATTGATTAGTTTAATAAGAAGGAATATGGCTATTGTAAAAATTATAAAATCAAAATTTGAAGTCAACATATCTTTTGATACATTGGTAATTTTTTGAGATGAGAAATATCGTATCATATACCTGGTATCGTAAAAAAATTAATAATAAAAACCTAAACGAACTAAACCTTAATAAATACCTACAAAAAAGAAGCGGTCAAATTGTATAATTTTAACTCTGGATTAAGAAGCTGCGTCGATTCGAAGACGGGTTTGTTAAAATCGCACTAACATTAGCAATGTATGAACTCATTCATAGGCTCATTGAGTAATGAAATAGTTATATTTTTAATGCAAACATAGTAAATAAAAACATACATCTATTATATAAATAAAACCCATTAACCCTTTTGCTAAATATCGCAGTGGACGACGAACTTTCGCAATAAGCGTCAAAAATTAAGGTTAGTGGTCTAGGGTTAATGAGTTCTGGAGGAATTCATTGCTTTGTGCTTTCTGAAGAATAGAATTTATACCTGTTACTTCACGTAAAACACCTTTTCATTTATTGTATTACTCTTCAAAAGGTTTTTGTAGTGTTTTGAATAGTATTAAATTTAAAAAATACACATAAGTAAATTAAAATTCTATAATTTTCTAGTTAATCTACTGATGCTGTTAATATAGGTTTTAGGAAAGTTGTCTATACAAAGAAAAGTCAAAATATTTTATATCAAACACAATACTAACGCACACAATTGAAAGTACACATACAATCGTACGTGTTTGAGTGGATTTGGGCGCCCATACGCACCAGGGCACGCACATGTACACTCACACGCACACACAAAAAATATCCCCTTATGTTTAAGAAAATAAATCAAAAAAAATATTCCACGAGGAAGCCAGTACGTTCTATACAAACACTATAAAATCATAGTAAAGGGTCCAAAGGATACAGTGAAATACACCGCAGACTTCAACAGTATTTTGTATGAGCTAGTTGCCACGATCCATTAAAGTCGAATCGGGACAGATCGATCGAGAGGACGTAAGCACCTGCACTCTTACCCTCAGCTCTTTTTTTTTGATTACGCAGGGAAAATGCTGTTATACATTGTCCAACCGTCTAACCTAAGCTCTTACACTAAAAGGCGTAAATTGATCGTTCTATAGTTTCGTGATGTGTGTATCCGGTGGCCCATGGAAATTGGATAAGGAAAAAGGGGAATGAATCTCTTTGGGGATGTCTATTGGCATCGGTACTCATGAGAATGGCTCCGAGTGCTCGTTTGCTCCACTATTAAAAAGGTCAGAGGTCGCTTGAGGAACTGAACTGAAACTCAAACAAAGTTCAAAACCGATGACCTCTGTGTACAGTACGGAAGTTGAGGCCACAACTTTATAGACCCCAACTGACTTACCCAACTGTAATAATTAACTATAAACTATTAGTATAATCTGTTGTAGTGCGAAAGGTTTGTACCCTGTTTGAAAAGACTGCCTCGTGGTCTAGTGGTAAGCGTGCTTAACGACAGACGTGTGGACCCGGTTCGAATCCCGGGTCGGACAAAAAATTGTGATTCGGATTTTTCAATTTTTAATAACAGTCCGGAGTCAGGAAGTTGGCGGTGTTACGCCCCCGTGCCTCGAAGAGCACGTTAAGCCGCCGGTCCTGCACCTGATTTCTCTCCGACTGTGTCGGACTGCCGTCCCATCGGAGTATATGAATGAGGGAATAGATATGTCCTCCAGATGCCTCGTCTACATAGACGGCCGCCGTAGCCGAAATCGACGGACGACATTATTGTTATTATTATAAACAGAAAATTATTAACAAGAAAGAAGAGAGAAGATCATTGGCTAGTGCCAATGTTGCAGTATTGCTCACGTGATACCGCCTTAAAAGTAGACAGCTATGCTGACGCAACAGAAAAGAGACCTCTTATCTCTTCCCCCCCTAAGAGGGCTTACGTGCCTCTGTGATCCCAAAGGCTATGTCGGATAGAGCTATCCATATCGGACAGACTAGGGGGGAGAGGCCAGACAAAGAGCAGCTCATCTCGGAGGTCCTCCATCCGTTCCTCTGAATCAGCAGATGGCGGCGTAAAATAGGACGACGCGAAATGGTCAGAATCGGACGATTTCTGTCTATCTGTAATTAAATAACTGTAACTGCTCGTTTGGGGGGCAAACGATATACCATAAAAATAAAAAAATAAAATAGAAATCAAGGCGTGAATAAAAAATAATCCATTCGTCAATCTTCAAAACGGCTTTGCGTAAGATTATCTGTTTTTGTTCGCTTCCAAATTTACTTATGCGAATCTTTATCGGCTTAAGTCGCCGTGAATCGAAAATATACAAGACTAAATTCAAATGTTTAATTATTATTATACAAACAATAAAACAGTAAAATACGTGTCAGTACATTGAATATAATATTTACGAAAATCTAATTGGGGGCGATGATAAAACAGTATTAGAAAACTTTCAATGTTTTGTAATTTTTTTGACTGTCTGTTTGTCCAGGCTAATCTCCAAAACTACGGGACGGATTCGAATGAATTTTTTGTGATGTATAAATACTAAGCCTGGTGAGCATCAAACGCACTTTTTACTGTGGTAAAATTGCTCATACCTACGGGAAATCGGAATTTCGGCACACTACAAGCAAACAATAACAAATCACATTGATTATAATATTACTACGCCACGCGAACGAAGTCGAGGCACCAGCTAGTGATTAATACAATATTTAAATATCACGAACGAAATTGGATAACGAAGTTGTTCCTTCGAGTGCGTCCTGTGACGTCACCGTAGCAAAGTTCGTCACGTACTAGCCTCGAGAGCCAGCACGTGCCACAGTTTATTGGCTCCATGTACCGACTTGATTCGTTCTCAGTTGAATTATCTTCTATATTCCAGAAAATTCTTTGATTCTCAGACCTATCGGATATGCACACAAAATTTCACGAGAATCGGTGGAGCCGCATCGGAGGAGTATCGTAACTAACATTGTGAGAGTTTTATATATACAAGGTTGGTACAAGCGAGAGGCATTAAATGAAACCACACATTTAGTGTATTATTTTCAGGGTACACAACAAAAATCCGAACAATCTGAGCAATAAATTAGCCACAGGAATTTTTCAAAGTTTTTTCTCACTTCGTACACGCTGTATCGCAGCTGATCGCCGACTATGACCGGCCGGGGTCACTCACCGCTTACGAGGTTGCCGTTCGCTGTATGAGTCTATATAAAGCATGTTTATGATTTTTCGCTGTATAACTTGTTTTGAAAAAAGTATTTTCGTATAAGTACATGTCATAAAGTTATTTTTAATTGTATCAGATTAACTGTAGGCACTTATAGTATATGAAGTTTAATTTCATGCCTCTCACTTGTATCAACCCTGTGTAGAGACTAGCTGCACCCCGCGGTTTCACCCGCGTAAATTTCGATCCCGTGGAAAATAGAAAATCATCCTATGGCATCCTATAGGAACATTTTTTTGGGATAAAAACTATAATTCGTAAATTAATTAATAACCATATTTCGTGAAAATCAATTCATCAGTTTTTGCGTGAAGGTGTAACAAACAAATAAACAAACATACAAACTTTCGCATTTATAATATTAGTAGGATACATTTGATCTATTAATAGACCAGTATACGTTGGTAAAATGAGGACACCATTTTAATTATGCAGGTTATTTTCAGCATTAGCTAATGATGGCACAGATAAATATTTATTTAAACTCGGCTCGCGTACACAAGTCAGAGATACATTTGTTCAGTTGAATATTTGATACTATCAGTGTTAACCGCTCACCACACGATTCGTGTTTCAAATGAAAATGTTTATTGTTTTAGCTGAATAATAACTAAAGTGCAATAGTTGAAGTAGAATATATTATCATACCAATGTTATAAATGTAAAAGTTTGTATGTTTGTTTGTTACTCCTTCACGCAAAAACTGGTGATCCGATTTTCATGAAATTTGGCACACCCAAAAGAGTAACTTGGATTCACACATAGGATAGTTTTTATCCCGAATGTTCCTATGGGATGCCATTAGATGATTTTCCACGGGATCGAAATTTACGTAATAGAATAATTTTACGAGTGGAGTATTAGTTCAAGTCTTAGTTTTTGTTATAGTACAAGGGGCAAACGAGCAGTCGTGTCACTGAGATGATGGTGATTTCCGACGCCTACAGTCATCTGCAACACCAGGCGTTGCAGTTGCGTTGCCGGCCTTTAAGATAAGAGCAGGCTCTTTTCTTGAAGATCCCTAAGCCATATATGTATCTCTCCGGAAATGCCGGGGTTGTGGTATTACGTCACATGACGTAGCAAAGCGTGGTTTACTTATAATATATAGCGCTAGCTGAGTCCCTCGGTTTCACCCTCGTAAGTTTCGATGACGTGGAAAACAGAAAATCATCACATGGCATCCCATAGGAACAGTTTTTCGGCATAAAAACTACCCTATTTGTTAATCCCAGTTACCCGCTGTGTACGCCAAATTTCATGAAAATCGGTTCAGCAGTTTTTGCGTGAAGGAGTAACAAACAAACAAACATACAAACTTTCGCATTTATAATATTAGTAAGAAATATTTATTACTATTGTGTGATGTAATATAATATTGTCAAAATATATCCCACGCGTGCTATAATAAGTTTAACACCAAAAAACTTAAAGCTCTTAAATTCCAAAAGAATTTGGAAACTTAATTAAAGTTGTCACATAAATGCTCAAAGCTCAACGCAGCTTAACAGCTTAAGCTGCCATATTTGGACGCAACCGAGCTTTGTGTTATTTGCACCGAAGTGTGCGACGTGTTTCCAGTATTTTATTGTTGTTTTACAGTCTTATCTTGCATGCATGCATGCATGATCGAGATGATTCTCCATCATTTTAGTAAGAGGTAGTGCCCCACCTCATGCTTTCATGCAGCCGAATTGGGCCGGCACGACCGGGTAACTCTCGCTCACGAGATCGGCGTAAAGTGACAGCTGTGTAAGAAGCCGTGTTATGGAGGTAGGAGGAGAAAGGAGGGCAGCAATCTGTATTGCCTCTATGCGGATATCTACGGGCGTCGGTAGCCATGAATATGTCTCTGACTACTCATTTGCCTCCTACCATAAAAAAATCCCCACATAATGACTTTTTTGTTGACGCTTAGGAATACGTATGATACCTAGGAGCCCGGGTGTCTTCAGCCGCTATAATTGGAGGGTCCTAGATCTTCAGGCACCCCCTCCACAGGTCGTCCTTGGCAAAAGGTCAGACTCCTTGGGGACTGTCCGGCTGCCTCAGAACAGTTCGTACCAAGTCGTACCGTGCAATGGGATCAGGTTCTCATCCTGATCCCTGGCCCAGCACTCCACCACCACTCGAAAGAACGCCACCATGGTGTGCATGCTTATGAGCGTCGCCATAATCCAAGCGTTATCATTGCCTATTACGTACCACTTAAACAAGAGGTAGTGCCACGCTGCATGCATGCATGTAGCCGAATTAGGTCGGCACGATCGGGGAGGCACCTCACGCTTACACGAAACCGGCGTAAAGTGACAGCTGTGGTGTCGCGTTTCGTGCGGCGTGTAAGTAGCCGGTGGCCAATGAAGGGAGGAGAAGAAAGGAGGGCAGCGCATCTGTATAGCATCTATACGGATGTTTGTGGGTGTCGATGGTCATGAAAATGGCTCCGATTATACTATAAAAAAAACTTGTAACTAAATTGTAATCATATTTAGGTACTTTGATAAGTAATCAATAACGTAAAAAAAATTAAAATCATTAACATAAAAAAGAATAAGAATTTCAATTACATATAATTGCTGTATCAGATAAAATCTTTTCCAGGATAAAATGTAATTAAGTTGTATTACTTAAATACAATTATTTCGGTACCAAATTTCGTCCAAATCCAGTAATATTGTGAGGAAAAACAAACAAACAAACGTGGGGTTT
Source organism: Calycopis cecrops (assembly GCA_001625245.1). NCBI lineage: Eukaryota > Metazoa > Arthropoda > Insecta > Lepidoptera > Lycaenidae > Calycopis > Calycopis cecrops. The sequence continues at coordinate 28,722 of LUGF01029515.1, read as the reverse complement.
CTCAGTATCGTGTTTATTTATTAAAGCCGGGTCACGTAATTGGCTCCGAGTCAGAAAGTGACGTGACAACGTGATAGCGTGACAGAGTAAACAGCGACGTGTTTCATTCATTAGCTGCGATTTTTCGTAACGATTTCTGAGGACATTTTCTTGGAGTAAAACTTCTATACGCGTTGAAATGGCAGTAGGTAAGCTGGCGAGAGCGTTACAGAAATGTGTGATCGGGCGAGGCCAATGGAAGTTGTCATTCAAATTCAAATTCAATTTAAGTGAAACTTTTTTGTATTTAAAAGATATATATCATATGACATGTAATGTCATTGTAACTACGGTAATGAATTTGTGTATTAAATTAATAATTAAGTTTTACTTCAGTTGTGTGGTCTAAAGCACACACTTTATTATGGTATAAGACAGCAAATGAGCAATCGGAGCTATTTTTATGACTACGGACGCCCATAGACATCCGCATAGAGACTATACAGATGCGCTGCCTTCCTTACTACCTCCTCCACGGGCTACTTACACACAGCACAAAACGCGACAGCAAAGCTGTCACTTTATGCCAGTATCGTGTAACAGAGGTACTAAGTCGATCGACAATTAGATTCGATTCGAATTCGAGTTATTTTTGAAAGAAAATCTTTTAAAATCACGTGATAATAGTTGCATAGGCATAACAGAAAGAAAGAAAGAAAACATTTATTTACTAAGAGCCACACAATTATAAGATGTAAGTGGTCCTTGTAAATCGGTCTTTCTTTCCTCAAAGGTCGGCAACGCATCTGTTAGACTTCTGGTGTTACGGATGTCTGTGGGCGTTGGTGTTCACTTTACATCAGGTGATCTAACTGCTCGTTTGCCTCCTATGCTATAAAAAAAATTATTGATGATTGAAATTGGAATTCGCTGGCATAGATAACTTAATAGGCATTACCAAAATAAATAATGTACTATAAATAGAACAGTATTATTAGACGAGCCGCCTACCTCAGTATTTCCGATCCAGTAGGTAGGACTAAAGGTCACCGCACACATATCAACTCGAAAAGGGATCGTAACCGTATGACCTCGAGCCGGCCAGTATTCTTTGTAACTCCGTACTGCAAAGCACACTAATGGGATAGGTAACGTAATCGCCTCGCCTCGGAACAGGCAACCGAACCGCTATCAACGCGCTTATGGCGAGCCGTCAACGGGGCGTCCACGCGCTTACGGCGAACAGTTAAACATGCGTCAACGAGGTGTCCATGAGCTTACGTCGAGCCGTCAACTGGTTGACGACTGAGCGTCAACCAGGCGTCCCCAAGCGCTTACGGCTCGCCNNAGCTCGCCTAGCCGTAAACGAGGCGATGCCGATACTGTGTCAATATGGGTACCGCTTGGTTGACCTAGGCGAAGGTGACACGGTTACATCCCCTTTCCGAGTTGATAAGTGTGCGATGTCTGTTCTTGAAAGCTTTTGCGGACATCTATGGGCGGCGGCCCACAAGCACCTACTCGTTTGCCCTCTAATACATAAAAAAGAAAAAGAAAGTGAACCTTAAATTATCTTAGATAGTTAAGGACTTCCATAACAAAACAAACACTCAGCACATGCCCTATCTCGTACCGCTGACCAAGAACTCTAAGTACTAATAAAATGCCTGTTTAATAGTTTTTGTTCCTGCGTACAACAGTGTAACATGTCGCCAATACTGTAACTGCTGTGCGAGCAGAATTACTTTTCCTTTATTAGTTTTACTCCGATTTTCCTTGTGCCAGTTTGAAAAAATACATGTGTATTACTTTTATATTTACTGTACTTATATATTACTTTTTATTACATATGTACTTAGGTTTTTAATTTTTTATTTTGTTTTTCTATTTTTTATAGATTAAGGGGGCAAACGAACAATCCCAATTATTTTCATGACTTTTATCTCCATAAACTATGTTGTGTCTATTTTCCAATCCATGTATCCTACTAATATTATAAATGCAAAAGTTTGCATGTTGTTTGTTTGTTTCTCCTTTTTCATAAAATTTGGCACACACATAGAGAATAACTTGGATTAACACATAGGATAGTTTTTATTCCGAAAAATTATTCCTATGGGATGCCACGAGATGATTTTCAATTTTTCCACGGGATCGAAATTTACCCGAGTGAAACCGCGGGCCGCAACTAATAATATTTCTCACCGGAGGCTGTCAATCTTGTTAAAGGCATTAAGTTTAACCGATGCATTTTATGATTTAACAGGTAGTTAAGACTTATTGATAATCTGACGTATGTCATACTTTATCCGATTTTGCAATTAAACTGATACTAAACCGACAAGATCTCGCAGCGCGTCCTGATTGTACACAAGTTAAGCAACGCTCGAAAATACTAAATTGTGGTTGTGATCTGTTATTGGGATTTTTAAAAGGTTTATTTTAATAGTACAAGGGCGAAAACGAGAAATCGGAGAATTTTTATGACTACGGACACACATAGACATCCGCATAAAGGTAATAATATATAGATGTTTTATCCTCCTTTCCCATTCTTCTCTCAATGAGCCACCGGCTACTTACACACCGCATGCACACTGTCACTTTACGCAGGTTTCGTGTAAGCGAGAGGTACCTCCCCAGTCGCGCAATTCGGCTACACGCATGCTTGCAGCGTGGCACTACCTCTTACTACTTCTGTTACTGTAGGGGCTAGTGCTTTAGCCTCCAATACATTAAATATAATATAATGATAATTCATAAGTCGAAACGATGAGAGATGATAAATAAAACCGTTCCGATTGAGTGCTTATTGATAACTACTTTATTTTACTTTGCAGCTAAATTGGTCCGGGACGACGGGTACAAAGTACCTGTTGCTCACATAACACAGCTGCGAAGCGACAGCTACGCCGTCGCGTTTTATGCGGCTTGTAAATTGTATCTAGTTGCGTGTAGCGGTGTCGAACTATCGAGTATCCATAGCTATATATATGGCCATACCATTGATAGCCTATAATAGTATCGATAATGTCGATAGTATCAATTATTATCGATCGTCCAAAACTATCGATACTATCGATAGTATCGATTGTTATCGATCGTCCAAAACTATCGATAGGTACTATCGATAGTCCTAACGATATTCTCACTATTGCCACACTATCGATAGACTATCGCTAGCCTATCGATATAAGCCTATCGAGCGGCATCACTAGTTGCGCGGGTGCAGACAACTGTACCTTCAAAAACTACATTAAAAAACTCACATTAAAAGCTCATGTGTAAAGCTTTTATAGAGCGCTAAATGTAAACCTGAAACATGAAAAATGTCTATTTCTTTTTGCATACATTTTCACTGGCCGTGTAATTTCTGACTTTCTGTCAAGCGATCAAAGGGGTATAAAGTGTACATTGGGCTCTCTAGTCAAAGGAAAAGGTAAAAATTCTGTCATCGCTCTTTGACTATAACGTTATAGGACTAGAAAGTTCTTTCACATAATGTGGTCCCCCCTAATGGGTTATTACCCTTATTGGTACCGTTAAGGGGCTCTATTGCCCTCTTTACCTTAATAGTGTCATTAAGGGACAAGGGCGGGAGACAATACATCTGCTTACGGGCATATCATATATTATCATATATATCATATCATACTATTGGTGTATCCGCCCAAAATCTAACATTATTAATCTTTATAAATTGTCAAGCTCGTGTCTTCGCGGTGTGATCCAGTGTAGAAGCCTCAAACTTCACCGTTTTTTCATTAATAAAACATTAAAATACCGATAGATTCTTCGGGCTTCTTTTTAAAGGGGATATTTTTCTATCAGTTCAAATTAGGTAGGGAATATAATTACATAATATAGTAGTTGTCCCGACAGCCGTTGTCTTATTATTGGTATGTTGTCATGGGAACGTGTAATGTTATATGACCGTAATGTATTTTGCCCTGCAATAGTGTTTCAACTCAAGATACCGACTTTAGCATTATATATTATATTGATAAAATATTATATAGCCATTCTATTACCGAGGTCTAAAACCTATAAAACAAAAAAGTTTAATCAAAATCCGTCCAGTTTTTGCGTGAAAGCCGAACAAGACAGACAAAATGACATCTTCTATATTATTATATGTATAATAGCTGTATTATTATAATACTATGATAATACCGCTATTTGGGGAATTATGTGAAAATTACGTACCGAACCGAACATACCCCAAAACGTTCATTCTCAATTTAGTACAAATTGGCCGAAGTCAAAGTGTCGACAGTGGCCCCGGGCTCCGAAAATGTTACACGGGACACGCAGGTGTACACCCACACACATACACACACACACCCACACACACACACACACACACATACACACGACGAATAACTTGAGTCGCGAACCTTTAATTAGATCCCATGATCTAGAAAATGGAGTATCGCATAGACACAAGAAGATAGTTAGAATCTAAATTGATGATAATTTTATGCTAAGTTGATGATGCATTTGATAATTAGAGGTATTGCCACACTGCATGCTTGCATGCAGCCGAATTGGGCCGGCATGACCGGGGAGGTACCTCTCTCTTGCACGCGATCGGCGTAGTGACAGCTGTGCTGTCGCGTTTCGTGCGGTGTGTAAATAGCCAGTGGCCCATGGAGATAGGAGGAGAAAGGAGGGCAGCCCATCTGTATAGCCTCTATGCATGTGGCCGTCGATATTTATGAAAATGGATTCGACTGCTCATTTGCCCCCCTATACCACAAAAAAAAAATGTGATTAAATCAAATTGTAATTATTTCCAATTGTAAAATTCTTCTATGTTGAAAGGCCTATGTCCAACGGTGGACTGCAATAGGCTGATGATGATGATGATGATGATGATTGAAAGGCCCTACGTGCAAAGCTCATTCACTGTAGACAAATGGAGGACACAGAAACGTGGATTCTTATAACGATGTGTAACATGTCGTAACATAGCGTAATGATATGAACATGAACAACATATAACATTAAACAACATTTTGACATCGAACATCAAACAATTACAACACAATTACCTCCCGTCTCGTTGGTCTCCCATTTGTTTGTTCATAAAAAAAAATATTAAGCACTAGCTTCCGCCCGCAACTTTTCCCGCGTGGATTTCGGACTTCAAAAATGAAGTTATTATACACAATAGAAACCTTCCTCTTGAATCACTTGAATCACTTAAAAAAATCCCTTACTATAGACTCATCAAAATTTGTTGCGTAATTTTAAAGATCTAAGCATAAAGACACACAGACTGCGGAAAGCTTTGTTTCATACTATGTAGTAATTTCTACTGAAACTGAACTGAAAACTCATCATCATCTCTCAGCTCACAAGTTCACGTCACAACACGTCGTGTGCTGTGTAATTTGCGGCCATTATTATTTAACATCTGCAGCGCTGCGGGGATTTTGAGATCTATTTTATATAGATAACTAATAAACTACTAAAGGTCTTGGCCGATTGGGTTGAAAATTGTATGTGTATTTCCATTGTTTCACAGATATGAATGTGTTATGGATATATCGACAGATGGCGCCACAATTAATTTTGTATATTGGTGTGATAGTTCATGATTTATATATGTTGGTGGCGCAGCATCCAGTGTATGATAATTATAATAAAGAGTAAATATTAATTACACTAAAAATTTGACACAAAAACAAAAATCTGAAAATAAAAATTACTTATTTTCTGACTGTAGTTCAAAGAAGTTAGTTTACACATTACACTAATATCAGTAGTAGTTGGTACACACACATAAAGTAAATATAAGAGGGTATCTCCAGCTTAGTACTCAGGCTCAGCGAATCCTTAAAACATGGAGTACCTACCATGAACTTGCCAGTCAAGGACTTATAACAGGATGCCCCATTTAACAGGATGCCAAATTGCCCCATATAACAGGATGTCAGAATTGCCCCATATAACAGGATGCTAGGATTGCCCCATATAACAAAATGCTAGGATTGCCCCATATAACAGGATGCCAGGATTGCCCCATATAACAGGATGCTAGGATTGCCCCATATAACAAAATGCTAGGATTGTCCCATATAACAGGATGCTAGGATTGCCCCATATAACAGAATGCCAAGATTGGCCCATATAACAGGATGCCAGAATTGCCCCATATAACAGAATGCCAAGATTGGCCCATATAACAGGATGCTAGGAGTGTGAAAATTACCTACTTAACCCTAATATGTTTAGTAAAAGGTGGTACCAGTGCATGCTTGAATTTAGGCTAGCACGAACGGGGAGGTACCGCTTCCACGAGACCGGCGTAAAGTGACAGCTAAGCTGTCGCGTGTATGTGAATTACCTAAATAACTTGAAAATTGCCTGCTCAACCCTAAAATGTCCACTCTGAATGTATAAACAAAGTCAAAGTGTTGACAGCAGCCCCCGGGCCTCAAACTGTTACAGCTGTAATTAACACCAGCGGCCGTGAAGCGGGGAGAGACAGGGGCGAGCGAGATCTGCTGAGATAAAATTTAAAATACACCCTTAGAACGATGTTTACTTCCTTATTTTAAAATTTGGCCTGTGACCAAAAAGTAATCCTCGATATTACGAGTGTTAGCTTATTCAGTAATGCTATAACAATATATAAATACAATAATCCGCTGATCCCCTATAACGTGGGGTAACATATATGACGGGCTAATCCACACTTATAATAAAGAGAAAAGGTTTTATGTAAAACACTTTAGAAAAAAAAAATTTTTGTTTGTGACAAATAATTTTAAAATCAACTCATCTGAGTTCAAAAATTGTTTCCACATTGTCACTGAGTGACATAGGTTATATTTATAACTAGAAACAACAAATCCCTTCATAAAAAGCCTCGAAATACCGCAACGCCTCCCGGATTCGGCGACGAATGATAATATAATGTCACCTTCACTGTTCCCGGAAGGTAAATTTCATAATATTTACGACGTCAATATGTTCCGCGTAGAGCTACAGCACAGACGAGACTTTTAGACGAGGCGACCGGCGATTTTGCGACTGTATCGATGCAGTCGCACGATTTAGCGACTCTCTGCGACCGGCCACAGTAAAATCATGCGACAGTTCATTTATTTTCTCACCACAATACACATTTTAATACAGTATTTAAGCAGTACAAAATAATAAGATACAAACATTGGGATATTGTATAATTGACATACATTAGCGACTAAATCGCCGCGTCTGGCATCTAGAAGTGTGCGCTCCCCGCGTCTAGTCGCTGCATTCAGCGTCTAAAAAGCGACTAAGTCGCCGGTCGCCGCGTCTAAAAGTCTCGTGTGTGATGTCTCCCTTAGACATGAGCAGAGCTCAAGAAGACGTGCAGACACAACGGCTCCAACCGGACATCGATAGGGATAGAAATTGACCCACTTTACGTAAACACTTAATAAACATAAAAGAAAATGTCTTCATCGATCGGGCCTCTTGTAGGTTAGTGGACGCTGTCGGACTTGTTCGCTGCGCCAACTGCCAACAACACGGCCACACACACCGGAGCACGGATAAACCCTAGCGGGCTTTTGATACACCGTATCTGTGTATTCTTTTGTAATTGTTTTTTTATGATGTAAATAAAAAAAAAAAAAAACTAAATACTGCCGGGAAAAATCCGTTTTGTTATCACTGTGCTGATGCCCATGAATGCACAAATTGTCCAATTAAAGAAATATAAAAAACCGTCCGACCAAGTCCTGTCCTGTTTGTTCTACATCTTTATACATATTTCTTTTGTGCGTGTGTTTGTCACTGAACTTCCCCTAAACCGATTTTGACCAAATTTTTGATTTTGAATTTATGAAATTTTTGTGTTGAATGGTATTTGAGAATGGCTTAGATTCACAAATGACCACAGCTGATGACGCTATAGTGACGCGAGGGAAATCGCGGGGCACAGCTAGAATAAGATAAAAATGGAACATTCTAACAACCCAGAATAAATTAATACCTAGGATAAATTACCTAAATGACAGCTAAACCTCCATAACAATAAACAGGCATTATTTAAATTAGATATAACTTAGACCTCGAACTCCTCCAACAATAATATCCCAACAGTTAAATTGTACAAATTAATAACTAAGCTCGACATTTATTTTGAATACAACACAATTTTGAATGTGGATAATTCAAAATTTACTGTTACGGCTTTGACTTTTTGACCTGTAATTGTTCCGTACCCGTAATAATTTCACAATTAATAACTTTATTATAAAATTAAAACTAACATTACAAAATTCCTAGGCGATGACATGGCACTACCTCTTCCTAATTTAGGTGGAGGTGGTTCCATGCTCAATGCATGCATGTAGCCGAATTGGGCCGGCACGACCGGGGAGGTATCTCTCGCTTACATGACACCGACGTAAAGTGACAGCTGTGCTGTCGCGTTTCGTGCGGTGTAGGAGGAGGAAGGAGGGCAGCGCATCTGCTTATCACCAGGCAGATGTCTATGGGCGTCGGTAGTCATGAAAATGGCTCCGACTGCTCGTTTGCCCCCCTATTCCATAAAAAAAAAAATAATAAAGAAGCTCTACGTAAAATACTCACCGGATTGAAGAGGTTGTCCTGAATCATGGTTTATTTATGTACAAAACAGACACTTGAATAAATATCACTTCAATAAATAATTCATGAACGTTTCAGCGGAACAGAGAATTATGAATAGTGTACACAACTACAAGTCGCTTGGCTCCGTGCCGTTTTTGTGAACACTACTTTATTTTTGAGCCTCAAACACTAAGAAAAATATTTATTTTGCACATAAATGCAATTAAAGTTAGTATAACAAACTTTTATTATATAACCTGGGCATAAAGCAGGGCAGGTAAAGTGGGTCCACGAACCCGCAGGGGGTCCGTAGCATATGTGTCAGGGGTCCGCGGTACCTTTTTTTTTTTTTTTT
>LUGF01029515.1:0-19771 GCA_001625245.1 Calycopis cecrops | reverse complement strand
TTTTTTTTATTTTTTTTTATAGTAAAGGGGGGCAAACGAGCAGTCGGAGCCATTTTCATGACTACCGACGCCCACAGACAACCGCATAGAGACTATACAAATGCGCTGCCCTCCTTTCTCCTCTCACCTCCTCTCTCTCTCTGTTAAACCTTAACATTTTTGTGTACCTACTTAGTGATTTTTAAAAAACATACATACTTCATATATAAATTGTTTTCTTTTCCTAAAATATTCTTTGACAGGTGTACGTCGAGCTTTTAAATTCTGGAAAGGGGTTCGTGACGTCATAAAGCTTAAGAAACCCTGGCATAAAGGGCCGGTTTTGCAGGGTGATGGTACAAGCTATATATGTAGATGAGGGATTATACACCGCTAATAAGGCTGTTACAACGTTTATTTGATCATTTAACATCATCAATTTATTTATGACACATTTGATATAGTGATGCTGCTCGATAGGCTTATGTCAATAGACTATCGATAGTCTATCGATAGTGCGGCAATAGTGAGAATATCGATAGTATCGATATTTTTAATGATCTTTGATAGTATCGATACTATCGATAGTCCTATCGATATTCCAACTGATTTTCGAGGTCTACTATCGATGGTGGAACTTTCGATAGTTCGGCACCACTAATTTTAAATCGTGTGATATGTATGCATGGTTGTGCTAATATCTCTTGTGCGCCTTAAATTAGAATATTCGTTGATAAATAGAAAGAGGTAGTGCCACGCTGCATGCTTGCATGCAATCGAATTGGGCCGGCACGATCGGGGAGGTACCTGTAGCTTACACGGGACCGGCGTGAAGTGACAGCTGTGTTGTCGCGTTTCGTGCGGTGTGTAAGTAGCCGGTGGCCTATGGAGGTGGGACGAGAAAGGTGGGCAGCGTATCTGTGTAGTTTCTATACATATATATAGTTAAATGATGAACAGATGCGTATATGTAGTTAAAAAAAAAACGTTCACGAAAACGATGTAATAGTATTGATGCTTGTTTCATCAACTTTCGTCTAGTCACGATGTCTTGTTTCGTCCAGACCTCCTCCAGCCCCATTACCCCAAATACAAACCAATATTTGTTATCTGACCTCCTTGTGAACTTGCCAATAGTTCCACTAATGTGTTTACATGACTGTACAAATTATATTCAACAGCCAAGTGATGTTGTTTATATCGCAAGTTGTTAGTAACAGGTAGTGCCACACTGCATGCTTGCTTGCAGCCGAATTGGGCCGGCACGACCTGGGAGGTACCTCTCGCTTACACGAGACCGGCGTGAAGTGACAGCTGTGCTGTCGTGTTTGGTGTATAAGTTGCCGGTGGCCCACGGAGGTGGTGGGAGAAAGGAGGGCAGCGCATCTGTATGGCCTCTATGCGGATGTCTATGAGCGTCGGTAGTCATTAAAATGGTTCCGACTGCTCGTTTGCCCCCCTATACCATAAAAAATCTTAATTATTCTTTCGCTCTGTGCTTTGCTAGTGGATCCGTAAATAAAGCAAAGCGCAAAACGTAACTGCGTAACCCCTCTTGAAATACACGCTCTTGTAAATAAATCCATAAATCTCGAGTCCTATCGATTCACAAAACCTTCTAAAAATCGTGTTGTGTAAATTTCAAACGCATTTTTATATTTTGTAAGTCCTTACGCCTTACACCTTCAACAAAACAGGAAGTAAGTACCTACCTTTATAAAGGTGCACAACAAACATATTGTTCTACCCTGAGTGCGTGCAGTTGGACTCCTTACAACCGTTCGCCGTCCGACACCTTGTGAGCTACTCAACGTGTACAACAAGCACTTGATAAAGAAGTAAATTATTTGTGACCCTCCCATATAACCGGTTAAATATATAAAATCTTTTTCCATTTTCACACCACGTTATTGTACCTACTTCGGTAAGCAGCTGGGGGCATTGTAAAGCTTTGAGTGTGTACAGTGTAAAAGGAAACACCTGAAATTAGCATTTTAAACAAATCTTCGGGTAGGTACTTTTAATAACTTGCCAGGATTTCTGTCATCTTAGTCAGGGATGTCAAAGATTCGGCCCGCGACCCGCATTCGGCCTTCAGGCCATATCTATACGACCCGCGATCGCTATATATCACAGAAAGATAAATCCCATCGATGTCCTTTTTTTCTTTTTTAGTTCAACCTAGTCAGCCTACATATTCAGAACCTAGTATATGGCCCTCTGCAATATTGAGTTTGGAACCACTGCTCTGGTGTAAGGGTCAATTCACACCAAAAGCGCGGCGAAGGGCAGCGTAGCGGAGCGCAGTTTATGTGTCATATGAATTTCAACTTTATAATAATTACTATAATACTTATTATCGCATGAGAAACTCGAACGAGACGCGCGGATTCCCGCGAAATCGCCGGAATGAGCAAGAAGTAGCTGGAATGCTCCAGAAGTCGCAAGAATTCGATAATAAGTACTATAATAATGAAAATAAAGTTCAAATTCATATGACACATAAACTGTAAAACAAAAAAAAAAGCTTCGCTGCCCTTCGTCGCGCTTTTGGTGTGAATTGACCCTAATGCTTCTAAAACGTCGGAAATGTTACATACTAATAAAATATAAACTGCGTTATAATGAAAAAAGTTGTTTTATTGTAATGTGTAATATTGTATTGTAATGAGAGTATGAGTAAAGACACAATATATGAATCACATTGGCAAAGTTATTCAAAGTTTCATTTCTTCCATTCACTATTAAATAAAATATTTGTATTCCTGTCTTTCGCAATGTATCATATAAAATTAATCTTGTAAGTAACGTCATAATAATTTAATTAGAAAAAAAAATACAGTAACGTAATTAAAAAATGTAATGTCAAAGATGGCTGTATAATTAATCAAGAGAAGACTTTCGGAACTAATTATAACTTTAGTCGACTTTTTAATTAATCAACATCTATTGTGAGATTCCAAACTTTTATGGCATTGTAAGGTCTCAAAACTTCTGTTGATAAATTTACCGTTTGTTGAGTTTTAACCCGCGTAAAGGAACCCCTAATTTTTTGGGATAAAAAGTATTTTTATATTATTCAGATGATTTTCATATGTGACATTTCAACGAAACTTATAGGAGTTTGTAGCGCAGCAGTAGTAGCGTGAAAGAAAACCAACTCGTAGGGTCAGTATTGATAAAAAACCAAAATGACGGGATATATATTTTTATTTTTCCTAGTGTGAAGTTGTCTGGTATCATCATTAAAACGTTTTACTATAGTATATATATAACTCAAAGGTGACTGACTGACTGATACAGTGACAGAAGTTCGTGCGGTGTGTAAATAGCCGGTGGCCCATGGATGAAGGAGGGAGGGCACCGCAACTGTATAACCTCTATGCTAATATCTATGGGTGTCGGTAGTCATGAAAATGTCTCCGATTGATCGTTTGCCCTTTTATAGAATAAAAAAACTTCAAAAATATTATCACTGGTTGATGCAGCAGCCATAGGATGTTTCACGTTAACTTTCTTATGCGGTTCTTTCATACAGGCACATACAGGATGTTCTAATTAACCCACATCAGTACACCGACACGCCGCTAACTTTAAAGTTCTAATTAAGACTCCGCAGGTTAACCTCAATATCTCTACCGGCTGCGGGGAGCTCAACACAATATGTCTGTGTCAATGTAACATACTAATTCACTGTGAGATGTCATACAGGGTTATTTTTTGGTCACCGGCCAAATTTTCAGGTTTGGTTCAGAATCAATAGTACATTCGATTTATGAAAGAAAAAAGAATACAAAAATAATTAGATAAAATTACTTTGTCCCATGTTATAAACATATTTTTTTGGTCACCGCGTGGCATATGACTTGCGAGTGTCGCTCGGCTGACGTCACTGACCTTGAAGTCGATACATTTCGCATATGAACCACGATCACTGTATTTTTAAGGACCATTTCAAATCGACTTGTATTTTAACAAAATATTACAATTAGACGATAAAATTTAAAACACACCCTTGGAATGATATTTACTTCCTTATTTTAAAATTTGGCCGGTGACCAAAAAATAACCCTGTATATTATGTCAACTAATGCCACCTTAGAATGTATCACTTTTGTAAGAGGTAGTGCTATGCTAAACAGATGAATTGGGCTACCACCGGGGAGATGTCTTTAATTTACATCAAGCGGCCGCAAAGTAATAGCCATGGTGCATGACACTATATCCTCCTATGCAACTGAATTGGGCCGACGAAGAAGCATCTCTCGCTCACTTTATACCGGCGTAAAGTGACAGCGCCGCTGTGAGTAGCCGGTGGCCCATTGAGGGGGGGTGATAGGAGGGCAACGCATCTGCGTAGCAATGATGCGAATGTCCTTGGGCGTCGGTAGTCAACAACAGGCTCCGATTCCTCGTCTGCCCCCTTATGCTATAAAAAAAAAGCTGCCCTTTCCCTTTTCTTGCCTCCTTCTTTCTTGGTCTTCGGTGGCCCAATCGTGAGTACAACACGTCAGCATAATAATCATAATTATCTGGATGTATATGGGCGTTGCTAGTCATCAGGAGGCTTAGCTTAGCTGCCGTATACCACAAAATAAAAACGACCACAGATATACATTGTACTGGATGATTTGACAATGAAACTAAAATCTTTGAAACGACATTTTATTGTGAATATCACTTACCCTAAATTATTTTAAATATAATAATTTTTAATAAACTATTTATAAGATACAAATAATTTCTTAATGTACAAACATTGTTAAAAAGAGAATAAACATATTAAAATTGCATGATGTACAAATGCACAATTACATTTTTTTTTTGTATGCCATGCGATTTTAATTCATAGTAAAGCCAAAAATGAAATCAATATTTTTTTTGTTCGTAAGTAGATTTCTGTTTCTTCGAAATGTTATTTTCAGACAAACATAATATAAAAATTATAAAGTTACGATAATTTTCTATTATTTTCACAATTATTATCAATTCGAAGAATGAATGACGATAAGTATTTATTTTCAGGTTATAGTTTGTAAAATATCAACAGTTTAATGGAAAATATTATTTTAATTAACATGGTATTACAAAATTGTATTTATTTACAATGATACACATAAAGAACCACTCATACTTATTGTTATCAATATGTACACTTATTTACAATTTATCAACAGTTCTTTTAATCAATGGCTCCTACATATATTTGTCCTCAAGATGTAACTGAATGCTGTATGAGACCGTCACATCCCACCTCTGCCACCAGTCTCGACTTGCACATTTAGCATCATCGCATATCACACATTTGTGATACATTTTTCATCACAACCTAAGGAATCACTTAGACAAGTCACAAAACTCACTTAAATTGTCACTGTTCAACAGTCTTTCTTGTCCATTTATTCTATTTGTAAGCTCTTCTGTTAATTCTGTAAACAAAAGTATACGTTAATAAAATAATAATTTCTTTTATTTAGACATTTTAGATTTTTTCTCGGTTTATTTAATTATTTATCAATTAGAGCCAATATATAAAACATAATTAAGTTTTGAGTTAAATTATATTACATCAACCTATAATTTCACGGGCCGCTATCACAGCTATTAAAGTGTCAAGTTGTTATTTGATACTTTGATTGTGCGTATCGAGTAATGGCGTTCTTAACCTCCGCAAACTTGGTTCTATAAACTATGTTTTTACTTCACAGATAAGAATGACGATAATATAATGATGTTTTAAGTTTACGCGAAAACTCCTTAATAGCGATATACTTATTTAGTAATCAAAATAACTAAACATGCAATGATATTAGTCGTACATAATAGTAAGAGGTAGTGCCACACTGCATGCTTGCATGCAGCCGAATTGGGCCGGCACGACCGGGGAGGTACCTCTCGCTTACACAAGACCGGCGTAAAGTGACATCTGTGCTGTTGCGTTTCGTGCGGTGTGTAAGTAACCGGTGGCCTATGGAGGTGGGAGGAGAAAGGAGGGTAGCGCATCTTTATAACCTCTATACGGATGTCTGTGGGCGTCGGTAGTCATAAAAATAGCTCCGACTGCTCGTTTACTCCCCTATACCATAAAAAAATAATAATAATAATGATAGATTAAAACACTGAGCGTGTCAAATGCATAACTTTTACCGCGATAAAAGCGTCATTAAATGACTATAAGGTAAATATTGATTTACATTGTTAATCTGTAATGATTTAAATTTATTCAGAGAACGAATCAATAACTTAATTGTTATTCATCGGAATTATAAATTACCTGGCTGCATGATTGGTGGTAGCAAGTTGTCTCGCTGGTAAGAGTTGGTGTAGTACACTGCGGTGTCCGCACTCAGTGGTGAAGCCGTGCGACATTCTGTGCGGCAGTTCGGGTCCGGCATGTCCACCAGTCGCAAGGGCCGAGGCTGCACGAACTGGGAGGGTTGTGGGAATGGAGGAGGGAGGAACCGCTGTATAAAGAGAGGTTCTTAAATTAAATAATGAATATACAATTATATTGTCTTTTAGATAGGATCTCTAGGCGTTTGAGTTTCTTTTGAGATATCGTCCAAACAGATGAAAAGCATAAAATTAATCAATTGCAGTAGGATTATTTTTTCGACGAAAGAGAACAATCAGAAAAACCACATCACATAGTCATCTATGGAACACCAGATAGTTAGATCTATTATACATATTGACAACCAGGCTGGCGCAGTGGTACGGGGTTCGGATAAACAGAGCATGTCGCACCAGGAGNNNNCGCCAGGAGACGCGGGTTCGAATCCCGCCTGGTCATGGATGTTCACCTGTGTATTATATGTATTTATATTAAAAATCTTAAATATTTAAAATTTCTTAAATGTATAAAACATATTAAATAAATTTCCGTTGTCTTTTACTTGTGATACAAGTATTTACGTCACCTACTTAGCACGGGCTAGACTAACGTAGTGTAATAAGTCGGTAGATATTATTATTATTATGAAAATGTTTATTTTTCTTGACTTTCGTTGGTGTACTGATATGGACGGGCTTAAGTCAAGTTACATACCAGATTCTAAAACATTTTTATTATTATTACTATTATACAATTTTCCTTAAAAGAACTATAACAAATAATTATGTAAGAGGTAGGAACACGCTGCTTTTGACAGGCACGACCGGTAAAGCGTATCATATCACACGAGTACCACAATATAATATATATAACGCTCAATGAACTTACCAATTCGGGATTCAGGGACAAAGAGTTTTTGTACTTCAACCAATCTTCATATCTTTTGTTGCATGACAACTGACATTCTTCACGTCCAATATTAGGCAAATGACCCATATTTGGTACAATGTTTTGTCCATTCTGTCCAATTTTAGGTATACTTGGTCCGTGCATTTGTAAATTAGTCTGATATTGTCTGTGATCTATAGTTAGGTTTGGTACGAATTGTCTATAATCTTTCGCCTGCTCCGGTACATATTGGCTGCAGGCGCGGTCCCAGTACCCCCCGCAGTTCCCCGGGTCATCGTACTTATCTGCGCTGCTCCGCGACAGGAGTGGTCTCACACTGTGGTCTGTAGTTGACGACATGTTCGAACATGTGTCACTTAATTTACTCTCAATTGGAATTATGTCTGGATTTTTATCTGCAATAAAATATTTTGTACAAATACTTTCTACATATCCGTAATTAAAATATTATTAAAAGACTTTAAGAAGGTCAACATTAAATTCAACAGACAAAAGTCTTAAAAATGAGACGCGAATTTCTTCCAGAAATGGGATAAAAGGTTAGAACTTTGAAACTTTTGAAGTGGTTTAAACGTTTAAAACAAATATTGTTTAAGTCAACTTGTAAGTATATATTTATAAATATTTTATTCAACATAAAAAGGTTATATTTCTTAACTTCTTTACAATTTCGGTCTGTTTCCAGTTAGCAGTTGCATTCCGTCAACCCTACCAGTTAGCTGGCGTGTTTGTTTACTCTTTAAATATCCGTGTGACAAAACTTACCGTTCTCGCAGTCTTCGTACTCAGTGAGGGGTTTGTTTGATGTCACATCCTGTTTTCGTTTTATTTTATCTTTGTGATCTGCAAGGGTAATATTGTTTAAACACAGGACATAAAGACTAAAACTATCCATTCACAAGTGTCTGCTCTTTAGAGCGTCCTTCATCTTCAAATGTCTTATATCGCTGGTAAGATGCATCATGTAGCATTCCAGCCCAATTTCAGCCGTTCAAATGATAGTAAGGTATGGTAAGAGGTAGTGTCACACTGCATGCTTGCATGCAGTCGAATTGGGCCGGCACGACCGGTGAGGGTACACTCTCGCTTACACGAGACCGGCGTGAAGTGGCAGCTGTGCAGTCGCGTTTCGTGCGGTGTCTAAGTAGCCAGTGGTCCATGGAGGTGGGAGGAAAAAGGAGGGCAGCGCATCTGTAAAGCCTCTATGTGGATGTTTGTGGCCGTCGGTAGTCATGAAAATGGCTCTAGCCCTTGCCCTCCTATACCATAAAAAAATAAAATAAAAATAGCGACTTACAGCACCTACGCTGTTGCGTTTCGTGTGGTTTGTTAGAGTTTAGCACATTGGAACAAAGAAGAGCAAAACGCCTGTATAAAAAATATTATGCAAATATTTATGAGCGATCAAATATCACGTATTTCTGGTTTGCTCTTTTCTTATATTGTTATCATGGTAACACTTAGGTTATTACCGTGACTCTTGTGGTATCTGAAGCACATCACTACAGCAGCCAGCGCGGTGACTGTAACCACCACAGCCCCTGCGCACAACACTAGCGCCAGCACCGGTGACAGCTCCACCTTCACAGGCGCGAGCGCTGCTGGGGAACACTTTAGATAATTTCTGGTGTAAATTTCACCAATCACTCCACGATGTAAAATGCCTCAAAGAGACGTACTTATTATGAATAGTTATGATCTTCAGCCTTTGATATTGTGTGGAAAATTAATTCATGATACATTTAGAAAAATACCGTGGCAGGAACTTTGCCATCTTGAAGGCTTACGGCCACGAAGCCATGAAGTAACAACTTTTTGTTTTGTATTGAAATGTGAAATTCGTTAATATTCATTAATTTATGACATCATTATGCAGAGTGGGGCATATCATGAAATTTTTTAAGTCTGTTAAGGACCAGTTCATGGATCTTTGAGAATTTGTAAGAGTGCTGCAGAAATGATGTTAATAACTTGTAGATTAGGTTTTCTTGATTGTTCTTTTTCGCAATCATTGGAAGAGTTCCGAACAACCGGTAAAGTAAATAATATCAAGCTCACTGTGGTTTTCTTTCTATTTCCTACCCTAGTCTCTAAGACTATTATATTTTATCGACATTTTAATTTAGGGTAAAATAATGTCATTCCACATACGATGTCCAATTTATCATGAATCATACGTTCCGTCCTGTATAATAGGATAATTAAATAAAATGATGGATAGAGTGAGGAGTGTAAATTAATGTTTGTTGATTTTACAAAGTCTTCAATTAACTCACATACATAAATCACCAGTCAGAACGAAGATTAATGTTCATTTCAGAGTGTTATAAATAGGGTTGCCATGTAGAAATGTATTATTATTATTCTTATATTTATATATTATACGAGTATTTCACTTATTCTTATACGAGCATACTGCGAAGAATCGATAAAAGAAAATCAACTAGTATTTTTAACTGGTTGTATCGGAAGGAGATAAATATTTTTTGTGTATATATTATAGTATGTACCTACGTATATATATGTAGGTATATTTCTAAATTCAATTCTAGATCTTGAAAGGCTTGGCGGATTAGGCTTATGAGATGTTAGGATGCATCGTAAAAATTAGGGATACAAAGTACGTACGTTTTAAGTAGCATATTGATTCGATAGTTGAAGATTGAGTAGATTTCATAGTAAACAATATTTTAATATCATAATTTGTTAAGGTAATGTCTAATAATTGAGCCATTTTACAGAGTGGAACATGTTAATTTGTACAAAATATTTGTTTTCTTAATTAAATGAAATGAAACAACGCATGTTTAAGCCTAGAGTAGGTACGCGTCTCTTTTTATCAAACGTAAATAAATGGTCGGATGTATAATATTTTGCTGTTCATTCTAGCAACTCGTTGGCAACTTTAAGTAAGAATTACAAAATAATTACATTCATGCTCGTTTTTAAAGGAAAAAAATATCCTTAATGGAAAATCATTATCTCTTGTCTCTCTCAAAATCTTTAAAAACTTTGGTATTAGCTTAAAAAAATGATATTTCAATTTATTTTATTAGACTTACTTGACTTCTAACCCTACAATTACAGTATCGTTGTACATTATCCTAAAATAGTGTAAGGTGTTTATTTAAACCACGGTTTTATACAAATTGTTATACAATCTGTTTAGTACTACTAAAACTTTTAAGTTAACACGCAAGTATTTTAAGATTTTTGGGCGATGTAAGATCAACTAAACGATCGTCTTCCGACTCTAGGGCCAACAAGCCACTGTATATGAACTTAAAGTTATTAACTGAAAGTTGTAAGTTACCTGTTTGTTTGTGTGGGTTCTGTAACAACGTGGCGGTGAGAGTCACGGGCTCGCTCTCGCCCTGCTTGTTAACCGCGCGGACGGTCAGCCGCACGTCGCTGCGGTCGGAGAGCCCCCGCACCGCCCAGTGAGGCTCCGAGCTGCTCATGTTCCGCAGCAGTAGCCCCGTCTCCATATCGTATACCTGGTAAGTAAAACCTTTACTAAAAATAGCATCAAATCTCTGTAGGATTCGAAATATAGAAAATCTCTGTAGGATTCGAAATCCGATAATTTTCTATATTTCGATTATTATATGGTTACTGGTTTTGCCCTTAAATAATCTATAATAAAGGTAGACCTTGATGTTTTGTAACATCTATTATTATACAGGGTTGATAAGAGCGAGAGGCATTAAATGAAACCACATATACTATAAGTGCTTACAGTTAATCCGAAACTATTAAAAAAAAGTTTACAACAAGTATACGAAAATACTTTTTTCAAACAAGTTAAACAGCGAGAAATTGTTAACACTCTTTGTACCGGGCGGCTACAGCGAGCACGGGGTGAATGACCCCGCCCGGCCATAGTTGGGGATCAGCTGCGATACAGCGCGCAGCGTGTACGTAGTGAAAAAAAACTAAAAAATTACTGTGGCTAAACTATTGCTCTGCTTGATCTGATTTTGGTGGTGTGGCTTGGAAATGATACACTAAATATGCGGTTTAATTTAATGCCTCTCGCTTGTATCAACCTTGTATTTAAGGACAGTTAAGATTTTATATAGTGTCATGTAACTGGTTGCATTCTGATCTTCTCACCCGCAAAAAAATATCTAGTTTATTAAAGTCGAAATTCTAAAATGTATATATTATTTTTTTAATTCTTACGTGCAACACAAAGGCCTGTGTGAGGCCGCCGTCATGTCCGCGCACGCAGGTCAATGACACCGAGCTGTGCGTCACATTGTCAAGCGAGCAGCCCGTCACAGCGGATGGCTTTTCTAATCAAGAAAGATATACATTTTAAAATATGCAAAATGAATATTACACTAAATTAATTAGATGAGTTAATTGACAAAAAGTCCATTGCTCGAACACTAAAAGACTCCAGTCTTTATTATGAAAATATATAACATAGTAACTATTTTATGTATTTTCATTATTAGTT
Source organism: Calycopis cecrops (assembly GCA_001625245.1). Classification (NCBI taxonomy): domain Eukaryota; kingdom Metazoa; phylum Arthropoda; class Insecta; order Lepidoptera; family Lycaenidae; genus Calycopis; species Calycopis cecrops. Next base: position 8,084 of record LUGF01029515.1, on the reverse strand, counting down.
ATACAACTTATACAAAACGTGTAGATAGTGGTAGCTACTATATGTAGATAATTTTCATCTTAATTACATTATTTACCATGTAAATATCAGGTATTACAAAAGAATGTTTAGAAATCATTAGTCATTATACGTTTATGCACTTAACAAGGCGAATGAAGGGTTGGGTCTGAAATACCCCCAACGTTTTCAAGTTCACTATTTTACAGAAATGCCAATAGATTACCTCACTTAGCTAAAATCAGTATATAATTGCAGTTAAAATACTCATAGCAATTTATCTATTCCATAGCATGATTTATTTAACATAACATTATACAACACTATAAAATTGATTTGACGAATAAATAAATATCCTTACTTACATAAATAAATAATTAATCAACCATACGTTATTATCAGGTTTAGTATAAAACTTACAGTACTAACCGGCTGGCAGTATAGTGAAGACGCACGGCTCCGCCTGTCGGCCGCGCGAGTTGGTGCCGGCGCACTGCACCCAGCCGTACGAGCTGACCGAGCTCACCGTGTACGAGTACGAGCCTGTTACACAAATATCAAAACATTCCAAAAATACCTATATCTCAAAGTTGAACGCACTATGTTCAATTGGAACTTTTAGTAGCTATCTTTACTTTTGTTTACAATTCGTATCAAAAAAATGGAAATGGCAAAGGATAAGTGGACACAATAATATGATGTAAAAAGGGTTTGTTATCATTAGATGACTAACGTGAAAATTTGATCTACTTCTGCTGTAGAGTAAGAACATAAAACAGAGTTAATAGATTTTAAACGAAAACCTTTATTACAATTAGTCAAACATACTGTGAATACTGTTTTTGCTGATATAGTAAGTACATTTTTCTATATAACTTTTTTTTTAGTCATTTATAAACATAGACTGATATTAAATTCCTTCTTTGTGTTATACTTAAATACTGAGTATAATTATGGCGAAAAAATTGAGCAGCAAAATTTACCCCATGCGCCCACTGACGTTCGCGCTAACCGACTCGCCTACTCTGGGGTTAAAGTATATCATCGGTCATTTAGTGTGTAACTTCTAACATTAACACTTCTAATTTATAGACAGTACATACAAATTAATAACTTTTACGTGTCTGAAGCATCTTCAAATTCAATATAACATATTGAATAAAGTTTAGTGTGAGCGCATTTACTTGATGTTAGAGTGTGGCTGCGTAATGCGTATTGCTACGAGTCTACACGCTCGCCTACGTGTACGTAGCACTGTGCTAAGCACTTACGACGTTCGAGCTCTATAGCCTTGTTCGCATTGGTCGAGTAATTTAGTCGAGTAGCGAGTAATTTAGTAGCTAAACGTGTCTGAACACCAAAAATTTAGTCGAGTAATTAGTCAAGTAGTTTAGTCAAGTCGATAGATTTCACTCTATTTTTTCGGGCGAGTAGCACCCCCCACCGTGCGTCCGCGCTCACTTGATCACCGGTGAGGTCCGAACGCGGCAATTTAGTTGAGTCCAAAGGTCGAGTTTAGCTGTCAAAGTATTCATAGTTTGTTTTTATTATTCTCATAAATTATTATTCCCCTATTAATATTATTATACTCTTTAATTATAAGTGTCGAGTTTCAAATACTTGGAAAACTAATGTTTATGGAACCTGAAGTCGCCACTTTATAAAAATAAACAATTATAACAAAGTGTATATTTAAATTTAGAAAAAGAATTAAATATACCCGGAGAAAATAAATTAAATTGAAAATAAAAAACATCAGGTTAGTAGGTAATTAATTCTATTTCAAAGCATTAACAACATTTTAAAATCAAAAATCAATCAAAATTATTTTTAATTATGATAACCGTTGCGTTTTACGTTGTTCATCTTGCTGATCTCAAATTACTTATGAACTGTACTCGCTCAAGGTGCGAACGACATTTGGTCGAGTCGAGTAGTTTAGCTACTAAATCGATACTCTACTAGACTAAATTATTCGACCAATGCGAACCAGGCTTATGGGTAGAGCGTAGGTAAAGTAGAGTTGTAGTCACTACATAATATAAAGCAAAGCCGGCGTCTGTGTCTGTATGCTTAGATCTTTAAAATTACGCAACATATTTTCATGGGTTTTTTTTTAATAGATAGAGTGATTCAAGAGGAAGGTTAATATGTAAATACTCAATTTTTGAAATCCGAAATCCACGCGTGCGAAGCTGCGGGCGGAAGCGAGTTATTAATAAAAGATAATAATTATAAATGCTACATTATAACAGGCCTAAATATGAGAAGAGAAACAAGATGGGTTATAGAAGTATCTACTTTTTATTACTGGGTAAGAGCGAAGTAGATTCTGAAAGCGTGCAATATCTCTCCTCCTACCTATCCTCCCTTTAAACCACAGATCTCCAGGCTGTAACGTATTACGGTTTTAGTAAAGCCGTGAATTTATAACCGTGAATCTATTGTCAGACGAACAATCCGAAATACACGAGAAATTTAGGCGCGTCGTGCCTTTGAGGTGTGTTGAACCAGAAGGAGGTCAACGTTTCGCTAAATCCTGAGGTGAACATAGCACATATGTGCTTATCTTGTATCGTATCTTGTCTTGATCTTGTTTTATAAATTGTCACGATTTTTTTGAAACTATAAAATTGTGGTCGTCATCAATTTATCGGTCACGTATCGGTCACTTCTGAAGACAGCCTTCTTAAAATTACGAATGAGATGTCCCCAAACGTCACTTTAATGACCATATTTATAAAATTAGAATGTTTTCTTCTAAATAAGGTTTATTCCGGGGTGGCATATTACCTGCCGAGAAAAATAGATTTCTCGTCTAATTATTTGACACTTAATTGTTAATACCTCAAAAACGGCTATTTTTAGAGATACACAAAGAAAATAAAAAAAACACAAATTAGAGAAAAAAATAATTTTCGACATTTGCTTGAATAAAACTGTTTAAACAATTACAGACCATTATCTATCTCTAATATCTGTCGATAGAATGAGATTTAAAAAAACAAAATGAAACCTATTTTCCACATAAGCAAACCACATCTCTTACATACAAATCACTTTTTGAACATCAATACGTTCCGTGCACTGTCTTGAGCGGACAAAACGTATCGAAAATATATTGCGTACATTAACGAAAAACAATTTATAAGCTAAGTATATACAATTCTCAACCAGGGAGTATATTGTTTTATGATTGGACATAACCTGTTCATGCTTGTAGTGCGAGGAGCTGCAACTACTTCAATGTCATGGGCTCCTGGTGAACAAATCTTATTCGTAAAATACTCACTCGCGGTGTTGTGTGTGTTGTGAGTGGACACAGCCAGCTCGTGCTTCTCGTGCGAGGAGCTGTTGAACCACCACTCGTATGACATGGGCTCCTGGTGAACAAACCTTATTTGTACAAATGTTCTATACTCTGTGTAAACTTAACAACAAACTTATTTTGTACAGGTTTTGGTCAGAAGCATTAATGGTTGCTCTTACTCCTCCTTCCTACATGGGCCACCGGTTATTTACACACCGCACCAACCGCGATTTTAGGCCGGTGTCGTGTAATCGTGAGGTACCTCATAAAGAACTTATGTGGTATTCAAGAGTTAAACATCGAATGGCTCAAGATACTTGTACTGGCTTGTAAAACCAGTTCTAAATGTTACTACTTTTAACTGTAACTTTACTACTTTAGATATCAGTGTGTAGACCCTCCCACCTGCGGGTTGGCGTCGAGGTCGCAGTGCAGGAGGACTGTCTCCCCCCGCGCCGCTCTCAGGACCCTCGGCTGCTGAGACTTGCAGCTCGGGCTGTCTGCCGACAAAGTAATTCAATATATAATATTATTTATTGACCGGCTAAATTTTCAGATTTAGTTTAGAATCAAAAATACATTTTATTTATGAAATAAAAAAATAAATAAAATATATAGCTAGTAGACAAATGTTTTTATTCGATAAATGAGTTTTTTTAATTAATTTATTATTATAATATAATATAATATGGTGTTTAATATTTATAACATACTCATTACATAAATAAATCAATTGGTAATAAAATAAAATGGACTGGAAATTATTACTGTGTATTAAAATTTTAGGTATATTATGTATAAAATTTTTGAATAGAGATATTTTACTCCATAATCTAAGACATGTAATTAATTTTTATATTTAATTTAATCAAATTGACAATTAATGTGACGCTTATATTTAACAATCTAATCAATTGATTTAGTGTAATTTAAATTCTATATAATGTTAATTTGAATTCCTTAGCCTTAAATACATTTATATTTGCATGTCGCTACGTTCGATGTCGTACGAAACATATTGTAACTCTCACTTATTTAAGATATATATTGTACAATGTTTCTAGCAAATAAAATATTATTATTATTATTATTTTATCCCTAGCAAATAATATAACTCATACCAATATACAGGGTTACTTTTTGATCACCGGCCAAATTTTAAAATAAAGAAGTAAACATCATTACAAGGGTGTGTTTTAAATTTTATCGTCTAACTGTAATATTTTGTTAAATGAAAATCGATTTGAAATTGTCCTTAAAATACATCGATCATTATTCCCACACGAAATGTCGATACATTTCGTTCAAAGTATGTGACGCCGGCCGAGCGACACTCGCGAGACAGATATGACGTGACCAAGAATATGTTTATAACATGGGACAAAATAATTGTATCTAATTATTTTTTTATCTTTTTTTATTTTATAAATCGCATGTATTATTGATTCTGAACCAAACATGAAAATTTGGCCGGTGACCAAAAAGTAACCCTGTATATCACTCAACTCATCAACTCGCTTGTTAACTTGAAGCGGTTCCGGCGACCGACACCTTGAAAAAGTCGATTTCAATAGTATATTTCAATTATTCTATTTTATTGTAACTTACTGAAATAAATAATCTAATAAAACGGTTTTAAGCTCGCCATAGTATAAAATATGGAAAATTTTAATCTGTTGTTTTAATTAATTCATTGACTTATTTACAATATAGATAAAATCTGTTGCAATTAAAGTGGATGCGAAACACCTGCTTAAGGTCGATACACAACTTCGGGTGCGAACGATACTGTATAATATTTATTTTTCGTATATTATTTTTAAATAAAATAAATAAATGACGTGTAAAAAATAAAAAAAGAAGTTCTTGCCGATTTTTTAAATTGTTAGCAAATATGGCTTGATTTTGAAGTAAAATTTTATCCCCAGCCCACTACGCAACACACACATCGCTGGCCGCGCACTGCGATACATGTGGACTTTGTGCAGCCACTAATGCTGACATGAACAAATGCCACTTACATGTAACATCCAACATGAGAGTGTCACTGGCGCCCTCTCCGAGCGCACTGCGCGCCGCACACACGTACGCGCCGGCCGCGCGCCGCGACACATGTTGTAGCACCAGACTTTGGTTCGCCAGCAGTACTCCTGGACCCGGCTTGACAACAGCGCCCTTGTAATATAAATATCATCATTATCAATAAGATATCCTACTAATCATACTAATATTATAAATGCGAATGTAAGTTTGTTTGTTACCCTTTCACGCGAAAACTGCTCAACCGATCATCATGAAATTTTGTACACATGTTCTTGGAGGTATTAGAAGTAACATAGGATAGCTTTTATCCCGAAAAAATGTTCCTGAGGGATGCCATGGAATGATTTTCCACGATATCGAAATTTACGCGGGCGAAGCCGCGGGGCGCAGCTAGTATTATATATGCGAAAGTCTGTAAGAATGTTTGTTACCCTTTCACACAAAAACTACTGAACGGATTTTCATGAAACTTTACAGTGATATAGCTTCCATATCAGAATAACATAATAAGTTAAAATTTTGAATCCTTTTTGAAGCTCGAAATCCACGCGGGCGAAGCCGCGGTCGGAAGCTAGTTTAACTATATTAGTAAAATGAAATCACAAAACACTTACATTATGTGTAAAATATACATGCGTGTGCCGCGGATTCGCTTTCACCGTACAGTCTAGGTACACGTCAGAGCCCTCTACTATCATGGCTGCATTTAGGTTAGAACCCAACTTTAACTTAACCTCTGGCATATCTGAAATAAAGAAATTGTATTAATATATTTTCTTACCAATGACAAAATGTCCCCATGTATTAATAGGTAACAATTTACATTTGGTAAAAGTATAATCGATCCTCCCTTAATACTTTATTTTTGGGCTAGAACTAAAAAACCAAGGTAACCATTTTACAATTCGAAACACGAACTAATCGACCCTAATAAGTTTGGCGTATTTAAAAAATGTAATCATTCCTATTTCCATCAGTTTGATCAAGGTAACTCCACTTCTTATTACTTTTCACTACTTCACTATACTAATCTTAGAACGGCACGTGCACATTGACTTAACTTGATTAAGCTATAAAAGATTTTGGATGCCCTACAGGTGTGTAGTCTAATACTTTACTTGTGTGAGATGAGAGATTGTATGAAAAAATCAACGAAATCTCATTAAGGTCGCCCTGGTTCACATTGACTTGTATTCGATACGGGAAAACTACATACAAATCAAGTCCTAAAACTCTACATTTGTAGAACACGTTTTTACACAAAGACATAAAGTACTCGGAAGCAATGCGGAAGCGGGAAGTGGTGCGATCGTCTCGGCGCTTACGCATTCACTGGCAATAATCAGGTCAAATCAAACAGACGGTAGCGGGAATGGTTGGTAGTGACTACGGGACTCCATCCTCGGGGGGCAATGCAGGCCCGGTTGGGCAAACGGGCTGTGACCCGTTACGTAATTCCAAGTGTCATTGCCATTTGCCAATATTGTATCAACTTATTTAATGATTTGTAGGTTAATATGGTAAATAAAATATTAATTTTATTACATAGTCTGAATGAGCATCGAGTACTAAATACCCTACTGCAGTGATGAAACTAACTCACCAGTTAGCTTGTATATCGGAAAAGAATTAAAAATCGTTAGAATAAGTCCCAGATCCGAAGAGTACAGTAAGGGTCAGGTCAAGGTCAATTTCAGCTTTATAATAATTACTATAATACTTATTATCGCATGAGAAACTCGAACGAGACGCGCGGATTCCCGCGACTGCTCGAGCAGTCGCTGGAATTCGCGCGGAAGTCGCGAGAATTCGATAATAAGTACTATAGCAATGAAAATAAAGTTTAAATTCATATGACACTGAAAGTGCGCTCCGCTGCGCTGCCCTTCGCCGCGCTTTTGGTGTGAATTGACCCTTATAGTATTTGGTCTCACGTTGTATCTCCAGCTTCCACCCGTCCTCCCGCGTGGAGTGCGGCACGGCGGGCTGCTGCGCTCTGCACGACAGCACGCGGCCGACGTCGGCGATGGACGGCACGAACGTGAGGACGCTGCTGCTCACGTTACCGTCCGCTGATATCTATTACATGTTACCAATGCAAATACTGTAGTCACAACTTTGATTGAATTTACAATTTGTATCAAGGAACTCTGAAATATAAACGGTAACTCACAGTTTCTCTAGCAGTGGTGAGGCGTTGGCCTCCTCTCCACCAAGAGATGTGCGGCTTGGGCCGAGCGCCCGCCGCCTCGCACACCAGCTCAGTACTCTGTCCCGCCACCAGAGGCCGCGCGCCTCCCAACACGCGCACCCACAGCAGGGGAACTACGAACAATATCACAGATATGAAGCATATTGATTGTCAGCTACCTGTTTAAAGTTAAGACAGGTGTGTTGCAACTCTTAGATCCTGTTCGTTTTACACGTGAGTCAATTCGAGTTGACTCGCTCGCATAATGCCTAATCGTAACAGGGTCTTAAATCCACAGGCAGTAAGCTAGAGCCACAGTTTAATGTGAGGTAAAGTAAGTTAATTTGATTGGTTCATGTTCTGTAATGATAGTGAAGGTAACACACTGTTGTATGTAGCATAAAACATGAAATAATAACGTTTACGAGAGCAAACGAACAGTAGTACCATTTTAATGACTATTATCGATGTTATAGACATCAGTAAAATATTTTATCTACACTAATGTTGTAACATTCTACTTATGTTTTCAATACTTGACTT